>CAJVQJ010000052.1:0-175828 GCA_911387685.1 Dolichovespula media
AAGATAAAATTTATGACGATAACAACGTAGATAATGACGATAATAACGACGACATTAACGACGATGATTATGACAAAATAACGACGATATTAACGACGATAATTATGAGGATGATAAGGACGATAACAACGATGATAATGACGATATTAACGACGATATTAACGACGATAATAACGACGTTAATAAAGACGATAAAAAGAAGATAATGACAATAATAACGACGATATTAACGACGATAATAAAGACAATAAAAAGAAGATAATGACAATAATAACGACGATATTAAAGATAAAATTTATGACGATAACAACGTAGATAATGACGATAATAACGACTACATTAACGACGATGATTATGACAAAATAACGACGATATTAACGACGATAATTATGAGGATGATAAGGACGATAACAACGATGATAATGACGATATTAACGACGATATTAACGACGATAATAACGACGTTAATAACGACGATAAAAAGAAGATAATGACAATAATAACGACGATATTAACGACGATAATAAAGACAATAAAAAGAAGATAATGACAATAATAACGACGATATTAAAGATAAAATTTATGACGATAACAACGTAGATAATGACGATAATAACGACGACATTAACGACGATGATTATGACAAAATAACGACGATATTAACGACGATAATTATGAGGATGATAAGGACGATAACAACGATGATAATGACGATATTAACGACGATATTAACGACGATAATAACGACGATATTAACGAAGATAATAACGACGATAAAAAGAAGATAATGACAATAATAACGACGATATTAACGACGATAATAACGACGATAATAAAGAGGATATTAACGACGATAATAACGACGATAAAAAGAAGATATTGACAATAATAACGACGATATTATCGATGATATTTTGACGATAACAACGTAGATATTGACGATAATAACGACGACATTAACGACGATGATTATGACAAAATAACGACGATATTAACGACGATAATTATGAGGATGATAAGGACGATAACAACGATGATAATGACGATAATAACGACGACATTAACGACGATGATTGTGACAAAATAACGACGATATTAACGACGATAATTATGAGGATAATAAGGACGATAACAACGATGATAATGACGATATTAACGACGATATTAACGACGATAATAACGACGATATTAACGACGATAATAACGACGATAAAAAGAAGATAATGACAATAATAACGACGATATTAACGATGATAATTATGACGATAACAACGAAGATAATGACGATAATAACGACGACATTATCGTCAATGATTATGACAAAATAACGACGATATTAACGACGATAATTATGAGGATGATAAGGATGATAACAACGATGATAATGACGATAATAACGACGACATTAACGACGATGATTATGACAAAATAACGACGATATTAACGACGATAATTATGAGGATGATAAGGACGATAACAACGATGATAATGACGATAATAACGACGACATTAACGACGATGATTGTGACAAAATAACGACGATATTAACGACGATAATTATGAGGATAATAAGGACGATAACAACGATGATAATGACGATAATAACGACGACATTAACGACGATGATTATGACAAAATAACGACGATATTAACGACGATAATTATGAGGATGATAAGGACGATAACAACGATGATAATGACGATAATAACGACGACATTAGCGACGATGTTTATGACAAAATAACGACGATATTAACGACGATAATTATGAGTATAATAAGGACGATAACAACGATTATAATGACGATAATAACGACGATATTAACGACGATAATAACGACGTTAAAACGACGATAAAAAGAAGATAATGACAATAATAACGACGATATTATCGATGATATTTATGACGATAACAACGTAGATAATGACGATAATAACGACGACATTAACGACGATGATTATGACAAAATAACGACGATATTAACGACGATAATTATGAGGATGATAAGGACGATAAAAACGATGATAATGACGATATTAACGACGATATTAACGACGATAATAACGACGTTAATAACGACGATAAAAAGAAGATAATGACAATAATAACGACGATATTATCGATGATATTTATGACGATAACAACGATGATAATGACGATAATAACGACGACATTAACGACGATGATTATGACAAAATAACGACGATATTAACGACGATAATTATGAGGATGATAAGGACGATAACAACGATGATAATGACGATAATAACGACGACATTAACGACGATGATTGTGACAAAATAACGACGATATTAACGACGATAATTATGAGGATAATAAGGACGATAACAACGATGATAATGACGATAATAACGACGACATTAACGACGATGATTATGACAAAATAACGACGATATTAACGACGATAATTATGAGGATGATAAGGACGATAACAACGATGATAATGACGATAATAACGACGACATTAGCGACGATGTTTATGACAAAATAACGACGATATTAACGACGATAATTATGAGTATAATAAGGACGATAACAACGATTATAATGACGATAATAACGACGATATTAACGACGATAATAACGACGTTAAAAACGACGATAAAAAGAAGATAATGACAATAATAACGACGATATTATCGATGATATTTATGACGATAACAACGTAGATAATGACGATAATAACGACGACATTAACGACGATGATTATGACAAAATAACGACGATATTAACGACGATAATTATGAGGATGATAAGGACGATAAAAACGATGATAATGACGATATTAACGACGATATTAACGACGATAATAACGACGTTAATAACGACGATAAAAAGAAGATAATGACAATAATAACGACGATATTATCGATGATATTTATGACGATAACAACGTAGATAATGACGATAATAACGACGACATTAACGACGATGATTATGACAAAATAACGACGATATTAACGACGATAATTATGAGGATGATAAGGACGATAAAAACGATGATAATGACGATATTAACGACGATATTAACGACGATAATAACGACGTTAATAACGACGATAAAAAGAAGATAATGACAATAATAACGACGATATTATCGATGATATTTATGACGATAACAACGTAGATAATGACGATAATAACGACGACATTATAGTCGATGATTATGACAAAATAACGACGATATTAACGACGATAATTATGAGGATGATAAGGATGATAACAACGATGATAATGACGATAATAACGACGACATTAACGACGATGATTATGACAAAATAACGACGATATTAACGACGATAATTATGAGGATGATAAGGACGATAACAACGATGATAATGACGATAATAACGACGACATTAGCGACGATGTTTATGACAAAATAACTACGATATTAACGACGATAATTATGAGGATAATAAGGACGATAACAACGAAGATAATGACGATAATAACGACGACATTAACGACAATGATTATGACAAAATAACGACGATATTAACGACGATAATTATGAGGATGATAAGGACGATAACAACGATGATAATGACGATAATAACGACGACATTAGCGACGATGTTTATGACAAAATAACGACGATATTAACGACGATAACTATGAGGATAATAAGGACGATAACAACGATGATAATGACGATATTAACGACGATATTAACGACGATAATAACGACGTTAATAACGACGATAAAAAGAAGATAATGACAATAATAACGACGATATTATCGATGATATTTATGACGATAACAACGATGATAATGACGATAATAACGACGACATTAACGACGATGATTATGACAAAATAACGACGATATTAACGACGATAATTATGAGGATGATAAGGACGATAACAACGATGATAATGACGATATTAACGACGATATTAACGACGATAATAACGACGTTAATAACGACGATAAAAAGAAGATAATGACAATAATAACGACGATATTATCGATGATATTTATGACGATAACAACGTAGATAATGACGATAATAACGACGACATTAACGACGATGATTATGACAAAATAACGACGATATTAACGACGATAATTATGAGGATGATAAGGACGATAACAACGATGATAATGACGATAATAACGACGACATTAACGACGATGATTGTGACAAAATAACGACGATATTAACGACGATAATTATGAGGATAATAAGGACGATAACAACGATGATAATGACGATATTAACGACGATATTAACGACGATAATAACGACGATATTAACGACGATAATAACGACGATAAAAAGAAGATAATGACAATAATAACGACGATATTAACGATGATAATTATGACGATAACAACGAAGATAATGACGATAATAACGACGACATTATCGTCAATGATTATGACAAAATAACGACGATATTAACGACGATAATTATGAGGATGATAAGGATGATAACAACGATGATAAAGACGATAATAACGACGACATTAACGACGATGATTATGACAAAATAACGACGATATTAACGACGATAATTATGAGGATGATAAGGACGATAACAACGATGATAATGACGATAATAACGACGACATTAACGACGATGATTGTGACAAAATAACGACGATATTAACGACGATAATTATGAGGATAATAAGGACGATAACAACGATGATAATGACGATAATAACGACGACATTAACGACGATGATTATGACAAAATAACGACGATATTAACGACGATAATTATGAGGATGATAAGGACGATAACAACGATGATAATGACGATAATAACGACGACATTAACGACGATGATTGTGACAAAATAACGACGATATTAACGACGATAATTATGAGGATAATAAGGACGATAACAACGATGATAATGACGATATTAACGACGATATTAACGACGATAATAACGACGATATTAACGACGATAATAACGACGATAAAAAGAAGATAATGACAATAATAACGACGATATTAACGATGATAATTATGACGATAACAACGAAGATAATGACGATAATAACGACGACATTATCGTCAATGATTATGACAAAATAACGACGATATTAACGACGATAATTATGAGGATGATAAGGATGATAACAACGATGATAATGACGATAATAACGACGACATTAACGACGATGATTATGACAAAATAACGACGATATTAACGACGATAATTATGAGGATGATAAGGACGATAACAACGATGATAATGACGATAATAACGACGACATTAACGACGATGATTGTGACAAAATAACGACGATATTAACGACGATAATTATGAGGATAATAAGGACGATAACAACGATGATAATGACGATAATAACGACGACATTAACGACGATGATTATGACAAAATAACGACGATATTAACGACGATAATTATGAGGATGATAAGGACGATAACAACGATGATAATGACGATAATAACGACGACATTAGCGACGATGTTTATGACAAAATAACGACGATATTAACGACGATAATTATGAGTATAATAAGGACGATAACAACGATTATAATGACGATAATAACGACGATATTAACGACGATAATAACGACGTTAAAAACGACGATAAAAAGAAGATAATGACAATAATAACGACGATATTATCGATGATATTTATGACGATAACAACGTAGATAATGACGATACTAACGACGACATTAACGACGATGATTATGACAAAATAACGACGATATTAACGACGATAATTATGAGGATGATAAGGACGATAAAAACGATGATAATGACGATATTAACGACGATATTAACGACGATAATAACGACGTTAATAACGACGATAAAAAGAAGATAATGACAATAATAACGACGATATTATCGATGATATTTATGACGATAACAACAATGATAATGACGATAATAACGACGACATTAACGACGATGATTATGACAAAATAACGACGATATTAACGACGATAATTATGAGGATGATAAGGACGATAACAACGATGATAATGACGATAATAACGACGACATTAACGACGATGATTGTGACAAAATAACGACGATATTAACGACGATAATTATGAGGATAATAAGGACGATAACAACGATGATAATGACGATAATAACGACGACATTAACGACGATGATTATGACAAAATAACGACGATATTAACGACGATAATTATGAGGATGATAAGGACGATAACAACGATGATAATGACGATAATAACGACGACATTAGCGACGATGTTTATGACAAAATAACGACGATATTAACGACGATAATTATGAGTATAACAAGGACGATAACAACGATTATAATGACGATAATAACGACGATATTAACGACGATAATAACGACGTTAAAAACGACGATAAAAAGAAGATAATGACAATAATAACGACGATATTATCGATGATATTTATGACGATAACAACGTAGATAATGACGATAATAACGACGACATTAACGACGATGATTATGACAAAATAACGACGATATTAACGACGATAATTATGAGGATGATAAGGACGATAAAAACGATGATAATGACGATATTAACGACGATATTAACGACGATAATAACGACGTTAATAACGTCGATAAAAAGAAGATAATGACAATAATAACGACGATATTATCGATGATATTTATGACGATAACAACGTAGATAATGACGATAATAACGACGACATTAACGACGATGATTATGACAAAATAACGACGATATTAACGACGATAATTATGAGGATGATAAGGACGATAAAAACGATGATAATGACGATATTAACGACGATATTAACGACGATAATAACGACGTTAATAACGACGATAAAAAGAAGATAATGACAATAATAACGACGATATTATCGATGATATTTATGACGATAACAACGTAGATAATGACGATAATAACGACGACATTATAGTCGATGATTATGACAAAATAACGACGATATTAACGACGATAATTATGAGGATGATAAGGATGATAACAACGATGATAATGACGATAATAACGACGACATTAACGACGATGATTATGACAAAATAACGACGATATTAACGACGATAATTATGAGGATGATAAGGACGATAACAACGATGATAATGACGATAATAACGACGACATTAGCGACGATGTTTATGACAAAATAACTACGATATTAACGACGATAATTATGAGGATAATAAGGACGATAACAACGAAGATAATGACGATAATAACGACGACATTAACGACAATGATTATGACAAAATAACGACGATATTAACGACGATAATTATGAGGATGATAAGGACGATAACAACGATGATAATGACGATAATAACGACGACATTAGCGACGATGTTTATGACAAAATAACGACGATATTAACGACGATAATTATGAGGATGATAAGGACGATAACAACGATGATAATGACGATAATAACGACGACATTAACGACGATGATTGTGACAAAATAACGACGATATTAACGACGATAATTATGAGGATAATAAGGACGATAACAACGATGATAATGACGATAATAACGACGACATTAACGACGATGATTATGACAAAATAACGACGATATTAACGACGATAATTATGAGGATGATAAGGACGATAACAACGATGATAATGACGATAATAACGACGACATTAGCGACGATGTTTATGACAAAATAACGACGATATTAACGACGATAATTATGAGTATAATAAGGACGATAACAACGATTATAATGACGATAATAACGACGATATTAACGACGATAATAACGACGTTAAAAACGACGATAAAAAGAAGATAATGACAATAATAACGACGATATTATCGATGATATTTATGACGATAACAACGTAGATAATGACGATAATAACGACGACATTAACGACGATGATTATGACAAAATAACGACGATATTAACGACGATAATTATGAGGATGATAAGGACGATAAAAACGATGATAATGACGATATTAACGACGATATTAACGACGATAATAACGACGTTAATAACGACGATAAAAAGAAGATAATGACAATAATAACGACGATATTATCGATGATATTTATGACGATAACAACAATGATAATGACGATAATAACGACGACATTAACGACGATGATTATGACAAAATAACGACGATATTAACGACGATAATTATGAGGATGATAAGGACGATAACAACGATGATAATGACGATAATAACGACGACATTAACGACGATGATTGTGACAAAATAACGACGATATTAACGACGATAATTATGAGGATAATAAGGACGATAACAACGATGATAATGACGATAATAACGACGACATTAACGACGATGATTATGACAAAATAACGACGATATTAACGACGATAATTATGAGGATGATAAGGACGATAACAACGATGATAATGACGATAATAACGACGACATTAGCGACGATGTTTATGACAAAATAACGACGATATTAACGACGATAATTATGAGTATAACAAGGACGATAACAACGATTATAATGACGATAATAACGACGATATTAACGACGATAATAACGACGTTAAAAACGACGATAAAAAGAAGATAATGACAATAATAACGACGATATTATCGATGATATTTATGACGATAACAACGTAGATAATGACGATAATAACGACGACATTAACGACGATGATTATGACAAAATAACGACGATATTAACGACGATAATTATGAGGATGATAAGGTCGATAAAAACGATGATAATGACGATATTAACGACGATATTAACGACGATAATAACGACGTTAATAACGACGATAAAAAGAAGATAATGACAATAATAACGACGATATTATCGATGATATTTATGACGATAACAACGTAGATAATGACGATAATAACGACGACATTAACGACGATGATTATGACAAAATAACGACGATATTAACGACGATAATTATGAGGATGATAAGGACGATAAAAACGATGATAATGACGATATTAACGACGATATTAACGACGATAATAACGACGTTAATAACGACGATAAAAAGAAGATAATGACAATAATAACGACGATATTATCGATGATATTTATGACGATAACAACGTAGATAATGACGATAATAACGACGACATTATAGTCGATGATTATGACAAAATAACGACGATATTAACGACGATAATTATGAGGATGATAAGGATGATAACAACGATGATAATGACGATAATAACGACGACATTAACGACGATGATTATGACAAAATAACGACGATATTAACGACGATAATTATGAGGATGATAAGGACGATAACAACGATGATAATGACGATAATAACGACGACATTAGCGACGATGTTTATGACAAAATAACTACGATATTAACGACGATAATTATGAGGATAATAAGGACGATAACAACGAAGATAATGACGATAATAACGACGACATTAACGACAATGATTATGACAAAATAACGACGATATTAACGACGATAATTATGAGGATGATAAGGACGATAACAACGATGATAATGACGATAATAACGACGACATTAGCGACGATGTTTATGACAAAATAACGACGATATTAACGACGATAACTATGAGGATAATAAGGACGATAACAACGATGATAATGACGATATTAACGACGATATTAACGACGATAATAACGACGTTAATAACGACGATAAAAAGAAGATAATGACAATAATAACGACGATATTATCGATGATATTTATGACGATAACAACGATGATAATGACGATAATAACGACGACATTAACGACGATGATTATGACAAAATAACGACGATATTAACGACGATAATTATGAGGATGATAAGGACGATAACAACGATGATAATGACGATATTAACGACGATATTAACGACGATAATAACGACGTTAATAACGACGATAAAAAGAAGATAATGACAATAATAACGACGATATTATCGATGATATTTATGACGATAACAACGTAGATAATGACGATAATAACGACGACATTAACGACGATGATTATGACAAAATAACGACGATATTAACGACGATAATTATGAGGATGATAAGGACGATAACAACGATGATAATGACGATAATAACGACGACATTAACGACGATGATTGTGACAAAATAACGACGATAATTATGAGGATGATAAGGACGATAACAACGATGATAATGACGATATTAACGACGATATTAACGACGATAATAACGACGTTAATAACGACGATAAAAAGAAGATAATGACAATAATAACGACGATATTATCGATGATATTTATGACGATAACAACGATGATAATGACGATAATAACGACGATATTAACGACGATAATTATGAGGATAATAACGACGATAACAACGATGATAATAACGATAATAACGACGATATTAACGACGATAATTATGAGGATAATAAGGACGATAACAACGATGATAATGACGATATTAACGACGATATTAACGACGATAATAACGACGATATTAACGACGATAATAACGACGATATTAACGACGATAATAAAGACAATAAAAAGAAGATAATGACAATAATAACGACGATATTATCGATGATATTTATGACGATAACAACGTAGATAATGACGATATTAACGACGACATTAGCGACGATGTTTATGACAAAATAACGACGATATTAACGACGATAATTATGAGGATGATAAGGACGATAACAACGATGATAATGACGATATTAACGACGATATTAACGACGATAATAACGACGTTAATAACGACGATAAAAAGGAGATAATGACAATAATAACGACGATATTATCGATGATATTTATGACGATAACAACGATGATAATGACGATAATAACGACGACATTAACGACGATGATTATGACAAAATAACGACGATATTAACAACGATAATTATGAGGATGATAAGGACGATAACAACGATGATAATGACGATATTAACGACGATATTAACGACGATAATAACGACGTTAATAACGACGATAAAAAGAAGATAATGACAATAATAACGACGATATAATCGATGATATTTATGACGATAACAACGTAGATAATGACGATAATAACGACGACATTAACGACGATGATTATGACAAAATAACGACGATATTAACGACGATAATTATGAGGATGATAAGGACGATAACAACGATGATAATGACGATATTAACGACGATATTAACGACGATAATAACGACGTTAATAACGACGATAAAAAGAAGATAATGACAATAATAACGACGATATTATCGATGATATTTATGACGATAACAACGTAGATAATGACGATAATAACGACGACATTAACGACGATGATTATGACAAAATAACGACGATATTAACGACGATAATTATGAGGATGATAAGGACGATAACAACGATGATAATGACGATAATAACGACGACATTAACGACGATGATTGTGACAAAATAACGACGATAATTATGAGGATGATAAGGACGATAACAACGATGATAATGACGATATTAACGACGATATTAACGACGATAATAACGACGTTAATAACGACGATAAAAAGAAGATAATGACAATAATAACGACGATATTATCGATGATATTTATGACGATAACAACGATGATAATGACGATAATAACGACGATATTAACGACGATAATTATGAGGATAATAACGACGATAACAACGATGATAATAACGATAATAACGACGATATTAACGACGATAATTATGAGGATAATAAGGACGATAACAACGATGATAATGACGATATTAACGACGATATTAACGACGATAATAACGACGATATTAACGACGATAATAACGACGATATTAACGACGATAATAAAGACAATAAAAAGAAGATAATGACAATAATAACGACGATATTATCGATGATATTTATGACGATAACAACGTAGATAATGACGATATTAACGACGACATTAGCGACGATGTTTATGACAAAATAACGACGATATTAACGACGATAATTATGAGGATGATAAGGACGATAACAACGATGATAATGACGATATTAACGACGATATTAACGACGATAATAACGACGTTAATAACGACGATAAAAAGGAGATAATGACAATAATAACGACGATATTATCGATGATATTTATGACGATAACAACGATGATAATGACGATAATAACGACGACATTAACGACGATGATTATGACAAAATAACGACGATATTAACAACGATAATTATGAGGATGATAAGGACGATAACAACGATGATAATGACGATATTAACGACGATATTAACGACGATAATAACGACGTTAATAACGACGATAAAAAGAAGATAATGACAATAATAACGACGATATAATCGATGATATTTATGACGATAACAACGTAGATAATGACGATAATAACGACGACATTAACGACGATGATTATGACAAAATAACGACGATATTAACGACGATAATTATGAGGATGATAAGGACGATAACAACGATGATAATGACGATAATAACGACGACATTAACAACGATGATTGTGACAAAATAACGACGATATTAACGACGATAATTTTGAGGATAATAAGGACGATAACAACGATGATAATGACGATATTAACGACGATAATAACGACGATAACAACGATGATAATGACGAAATAACGACAATAATAACGACGATAATTATGAGGATAATAACGACGATAACAACGATGACAATGACGATAATAACGACGATATTAACGACGATAATTATGCGGATAATAACGACGATAACAACGATGATAATAACGATAATAACGACGATATTAACGACGATAATAACGACGTTAATAACGACGATAAAAAGAAGATAATGACAATAATAACGACGATATTAAAGATAAAATTTATGACGATAACAACGTAGATAATGACGATAATAACGACGACATTAACGACGATGATTATGACAAAATAACGACGATATTAACGACGATAATTATGAGGATGATAAGGACGATAACAACGATGATAATGACGATATTAACGACGATATTAACGACGATAATAACGACGATATTAACGTCGATAATAAAGACAATAAAAAGAAGATAATGACAATAATAACGACGATATTAAAGATAAAATTTATGACGATAACAACGTAGATAATGACGATAATAACGACGACATTAACGACGATGATTATGACAAAATAACGACGATATTAACGACGATAATTATGAGGATGATAAGGACGATAACAACGATGATAATGACGATATTAACGACGATATTAACGACGATAATAACGACGTTAATAAAAACGATAAAAAGAAGATAATGACAATAATAACGACGATCTTCACGACGATAATAAAGACAATAAAAAGAAGATAATGACAATAATAACGACGATATTAAAGATAAAATTTATGACGATAACAACGTAGATAATGACGATAATAACGACGACATTAACGACGATGATTATGACAAAATAACGACGATATTAACGACGATAATTATGAGGATGATAAGGACGATAACAACGATGATAATGACGATATTAACGACGATATTAACGACGACAATAACGACGTTAATAACGACGATAAAAAGAAGATAATGACAATAATAACGACGATATTAACGACGATAATAAAGACAATAAAAAGAAGATAATGACAATAATAACGACGATATTAAAGATAAAATTTATGACGATAACAACGTAGATAATGACGATAATAACGACGACATTAACGACGATGATTATGACAAAATAACAACGATATTAACGACGATAATTATGAGGATGATAAGGACGATAACAACGATGATAATGACGATATTAACGACGATATTAACGACGATAATAACGACGATAAAAAGAAGATAATGACAATAATAACGACGATATTAACGACGATAATAACGACGATAATAAAGACGATATTAACGACGATAATAACGACGATAAAAAGAAGATATTGACAATAATAACGACGATATTATCGATGATATTTTGACGATAACAACGTAGATAATGACGATAATAACGACGACATTAACGACGATGATTATGACAAAATAACGACGATATTAACGACGATAATTATGAGGATAATAAGGACGATAACAACGATGATAATGACGATATTAACGACGATATTAACGACGATAATAACGACGATAAAAAGAAGATAATGACAATAATAACGACGATATTAACGATGATAATTATGACGATAACAACGAAGATAATGACGATAATAACGACGACATTATCGTCAATGATTATGACAAAATAACGACGATATTAACGACGATAATTATGAGGATGATAAGGATGATAACAACGATGAAAATGACGATAATAACGACGACATTAACGACGATGATTATGACAAAATAACGACGATATTAACGACGATAATTATGAGGATGATAAGGACGATAACAACGATGATAATGACGATAATAACGACGACATTAACGACGATGATTGTGACAAAATAACGACGATATTAACGACGATAATTATGAGGATAATAAGGACGATAACAACGATGATAATGACGATAATAACGACGACATTAACGACGATGATTATGACAAAATAACGACGATATTAACGACGATAATTATGAGGATGATAAGGACGATAACAACGATGATAATGACGATAATAACGACGACATTAACGACGATGATTGTGACAAAATAACGACGATATTAACGACGATAATTATGAGTATAATAAGGACGATAACAACGATTATAATGACGATAATAACGACGATATTAACGACGATAATAACGACGTTAAAAACGACGATAAAAAGAAGATAATGACAATAATAACGACGATATTATCGATGATATTTATGACGATAACAACGTAGATAATGACGATAATAACGACGACATTAACGACGATGATTATGACAAAATAACGACGATATTAACGACGATAATTATGAGGATGATAAGGACGATAAAAACGATGATAATGACGATATTAACGACGATATTAACGACGATAATAACGACGTTAATAACGACGATAAAAAGAAGATAATGACAATAATAACGACGATATTATCGATGATATTTATGACGATAACAACAATGATAATGACGATAATAACGACGACATTAACGACGATGATTATGACAAAATAACGACGATATTAACGACGATAATTATGAGGATGATAAGGACGATAACAACGATGATAATGACGATAATAACGACGACATTAACGACGATGATTGTGACAAAATAACGACGATATTAACGACGATAATTATGAGGATAATAAGGACGATAACAACGATGATAATGACGATAATAACGACGACATTAACGACGATGATTATGACAAAATAACGACGATATTAACGACGATAATTATGAGGATGATAAGGACGATAACAACGATGATAATGACGATAATAACGACGACATTAGCGACGATGTTTATGACAAAATAACGACGATATTAACGACGATAATTATGAGTATAACAAGGACGATAACAACGATTATAATGACGATAATAACGACGATATTAACGACGATAATAACGACGTTAAAAACGACGATAAAAAGAAGATAATGACAATAATAACGACGATATTATCGATGATATTTATGACGATAACAACGTAGATAATGACGATAATAACGACGACATTAACGACGATGATTATGACAAAATAACGACGATATTAACGACGATAATTATGAGGATGATAAGGTCGATAAAAACGATGATAATGACGATATTAACGACGATATTAACGACGATAATAACGACGTTAATAACGACGATAAAAAGAAGATAATGACAATAATAACGACGATATTATCGATGATATTTATGACGATAACAACGTAGATAATGACGATAATAACGACGACATTAACGACGATGATTATGACAAAATAACGACGATATTAACGACGATAATTATGAGGATGATAAGGACGATAAAAACGATGATAATGACGATATTAACGACGATATTAACGACGATAATAACGACGTTAATAACGACGATAAAAAGAAGATAATGACAATAATAACGACGATATTATCGATGATATTTATGACGATAACAACGTAGATAATGACGATAATAACGACGACATTATAGTCGATGATTATGACAAAATAACGACGATATTAACGACGATAATTATGAGGATGATAAGGATGATAACAACGATGATAATGACGATAATAACGACGACATTAACGACGATGATTATGACAAAATAACGACGATATTAACGACGATAATTATGAGGATGATAAGGACGATAACAACGATGATAATGACGATAATAACGACGACATTAGCGACGATGTTTATGACAAAATAACTACGATATTAACGACGATAATTATGAGGATAATAAGGACGATAACAACGAAGATAATGACGATAATAACGACGACATTAACGACAATGATTATGACAAAATAACGACGATATTAACGACGATAATTATGAGGATGATAAGGACGATAACAACGATGATAATGACGATAATAACGACGACATTAGCGACGATGTTTATGACAAAATAACGACGATATTAACGACGATAACTATGAGGATAATAAGGACGATAACAACGATGATAATGACGATATTAACGACGATATTAACGACGATAATAACGACGTTAATAACGACGATAAAAAGAAGATAATGACAATAATAACGACGATATTATCGATGATATTTATGACGATAACAACGATGATAATGACGATAATAACGACGACATTAACGACGATGATTATGACAAAATAACGACGATATTAACGACGATAATTATGAGGATGATAAGGACGATAACAACGATGATAATGACGATATTAACGACGATATTAACGACGATAATAACGACGTTAATAACGACGATAAAAAGAAGATAATGACAATAATAACGACGATATTATCGATGATATTTATGACGATAACAACGTAGATAATGACGATAATAACGACGACATTAACGACGATGATTATGACAAAATAACGACGATATTAACGACGATAATTATGAGGATGATAAGGACGATAACAACGATGATAATGACGATAATAACGACGACATTAACGACGATGATTGTGACAAAATAACGACGATAATTATGAGGATGATAAGGACGATAACAACGATGATAATGACGATATTAACGACGATATTAACGACGATAATAACGACGTTAATAACGACGATAAAAAGAAGATAATGACAATAATAACGACGATATTATCGATGATATTTATGACGATAACAACGATGATAATGACGATAATAACGACGACATTAACGACGATAATTATGAGGATAATAACGACGATAACAACGATGATAATAACGATAATAACGACGATATTAACGACGATAATTATGAGGATAATAAGGACGATAACAACGATGATAATGACGATATTAACGACGATATTAACGACGATAATAACGACGATATTAACGACGATAATAACGACGATATTAACGACGATAATAAAGACAATAAAAAGAAGATAATGACAATAATAACGACGATATTATCGATGATATTTATGACGATAACAACGTAGATAATGACGATATTAACGACGACATTAGCGACGATCTTTATGACAAAATAACGACGATATTAACGACGATAATTATGAGGATGATAAGGACGATAACAACGATGATAATGACGATATTAACGACGATATTAACGACGATAATAACGACGTTAATAACGACGATAAAAAGGAGATAATGACAATAATAACGACGATATTATCGATGATATTTATGACGATAACAACGATGATAATGACGATAATAACGACGACATTAACGACGATGATTATGACAAAATAACGACGATATTAACAACGATAATTATGAGGATGATAAGGACGATAACAACGATGATAATGACGATATTAACGACGATATTAACGACGATAATAACGACGTTAATAACGACGATAAAAAGAAGATAATGACAATAATAACGACGATATAATCGATGATATTTATGACGATAACAACGTAGATAATGACGATAATAACGACGACATTAACGACGATGATTATGACAAAATAACGACGATATTAACGACGATAATTATGAGGATGATAAGGACGATAACAACGATGATAATGACGATATTAACGACGATATTAACGACGATAATAACGACGTTAATAACGACGATAAAAAGAAGATAATGACAATAATAACGACGATATTATCGATGATATTTATGACGATAACAACGTAGATAATGACGATAATAACGACGACATTAACGACGATGATTATGACAAAATAACGACGATATTAACGACGATAATTATGAGGATGATAAGGACGATAACAACGATGATAATGACGATAATAACGACGACATTAACGACGATGATTGTGACAAAATAACGACGATAATTATGAGGATGATAAGGACGATAACAACGATGATAATGACGATATTAACGACGATATTAACGACGATAATAACGACGTTAATAACGACGATAAAAAGAAGATAATGACAATAATAACGACGATATTATCGATGATATTTATGACGATAACAACGATGATAATGACGATAATAACGACGACATTAACGACGATAATTATGAGGATAATAACGACGATAACAACGATGATAATAACGATAATAACGACGATATTAACGACGATAATTATGAGGATAATAAGGACGATAACAACGATGATAATGACGATATTAACGACGATATTAACGACGATAATAACGACGATATTAACGACGATAATAACGACGATATTAACGACGATAATAAAGACAATAAAAAGAAGATAATGACAATAATAACGACGATATTATCGATGATATTTATGACGATAACAACGTAGATAATGACGATATTAACGACGACATTAGCGACGATGTTTATGACAAAATAACGACGATATTAACGACGATAATTATGAGGATGATAAGGACGATAACAACGATGATAATGACGATATTAACGACGATATTAACGACGATAATAACGACGTTAATAACGACGATAAAAAGGAGATAATGACAATAATAACGACGATATTATCGATGATATTTATGACGATAACAACGATGATAATGACGATAATAACGACGACATTAACGACGATGATTATGACAAAATAACGACGATATTAACAACGATAATTATGAGGATGATAAGGACGATAACAACGATGATAATGACGATATTAACGACGATATTAACGACGATAATAACGACGTTAATAACGACGATAAAAAGAAGATAATGACAATAATAACGACGATATAATCGATGATATTTATGACGATAACAACGTAGATAATGACGATAATAACGACGACATTAACGACGATGATTATGACAAAATAACGACGATATTAACGACGATAATTATGAGGATGATAAGGACGATAACAACGATGATAATGACGATAATAACGACGACATTAACAACGATGATTGTGACAAAATAACGACGATATTAACGACGATAATTTTGAGGATAATAAGGACGATAACAACGATGATAATGACGATATTAACGACGATAATAACGACGATAACAACGATGATAATGACGAAATAACGACAATAATAACGACGATAATTATGAGGATAATAACGACGATAACAACGATGACAATGACGATAATAACGACGATATTAACGACGATAATTATGCGGATAATAACGACGATAACAACGATGATAATAACGATAATAACGACGATATTAACGACGATAATAACGACGTTAATAACGACGATAAAAAGAAGATAATGACAATAATAACGACGATATTAAAGATAAAATTTATGACGATAACAACGTAGATAATGACGATAATAACGACGACATTAACGACGATGATTATGACAAAATAACGACGATATTAACGACGATAATTATGAGGATGATAAGGACGATAACAACGATGATAATGACGATATTAACGACGATATTAACGACGATAATAACGACGATATTAACGTCGATAATAAAGACAATAAAAAGAAGATAATGACAATAATAACGACGATATTAAAGATAAAATTTATGACGATAACAACGTAGATAATGACGATAATAACGACGACATTAACGACGATGATTATGACAAAATAACGACGATATTAACGACGATAATTATGAGGATGATAAGGACGATAACAACGATGATAATGACGATATTAACGACGATATTAACGACGATAATAACGACGTTAATAAAAACGATAAAAAGAAGATAATGACAATAATAACGACGATCTTCACGACGATAATAAAGACAATAAAAAGAAGATAATGACAATAATAACGACGATATTAAAGATAAAATTTATGACGATAACAACGTAGATAATGACGATAATAACGACGACATTAACGACGATGATTATGACAAAATAACGACGATATTAACGACGATAATTATGAGGATGATAAGGACGATAACAACGATGATAATGACGATATTAACGACGATATTAACGACGACAATAACGACGTTAATAACGACGATAAAAAGAAGATAATGACAATAATAACGACGATATTAACGACGATAATAAAGACAATAAAAAGAAGATAATGACAATAATAACGACGATATTAAAGATAAAATTTATGACGATAACAACGTAGATAATGACGATAATAACGACGACATTAACGACGATGATTATGACAAAATAACAACGATATTAACGACGATAATTATGAGGATGATAAGGACGATAACAACGATGATAATGACGATATTAACGACGATATTAACGACGATAATAACGACGATAAAAAGAAGATAATGACAATAATAACGACGATATTAACGACGATAATAACGACGATAATAAAGACGATATTAACGACGATAATAACGACGATAAAAAGAAGATATTGACAATAATAACGACGATATTATCGATGATATTTTGACGATAACAACGTAGATAATGACGATAATAACGACGACATTAACGACGATGATTATGACAAAATAACGACGATATTAACGACGATAATTATGAGGATAATAAGGACGATAACAACGATGATAATGACGATATTAACGACGATATTAACGACGATAATAACGACGATAAAAAGAAGATAATGACAATAATAACGACGATATTAACGATGATAATTATGACGATAACAACGAAGATAATGACGATAATAACGACGACATTATCGTCAATGATTATGACAAAATAACGACGATATTAACGACGATAATTATGAGGATGATAAGGATGATAACAACGATGAAAATGACGATAATAACGACGACATTAACGACGATGATTATGACAAAATAACGACGATATTAACGACGATAATTATGAGGATGATAAGGACGATAACAACGATGATAATGACGATAATAACGACGACATTAACGACGATGATTGTGACAAAATAACGACGATATTAACGACGATAATTATGAGGATAATAAGGACGATAACAACGATGATAATGACGATAATAACGACGACATTAACGACGATGATTATGACAAAATAACGACGATATTAACGACGATAATTATGAGGATGATAAGGACGATAACAACGATGATAATGACGATAATAACGACGACATTAACGACGATGATTGTGACAAAATAACGACGATAATTATGAGGATGATAAGGACGATAACAACGATGATAATGACGATATTAACGACGATATTAACGACGATAATAACGACGTTAATAACGACGATAAAAAGAAGATAATGACAATAATAACGACGATATTATCGATGATATTTATGACGATAACAACGATGATAATGACGATAATAACGACGACATTAACGACGATGATTAGGCGGATAATAACGACGATAACAACGATGATAATAACGATAATAACGACGATATTAACGACGATAATTATGAGGATAATAAGGACGATAACAACGATGATAATGACGATATTAACGACGATATTAACGACGATAATAACGACGATATTAACGACGATAATAACGACGATATTAACGACGATAATAAAGACAATAAAAAGAAGATAATGACAATAATAACGACGATATTATCGATGATATTTATGACGATAACAACGTAGATAATGACGATATTAACGACGACATTAGCGACGATGTTTATGACAAAATAACGACGATATTAACGACGATAATTATGAGGATGATAAGGACGATAACAACGATGATAATGACGATATTAACGACGATATTAACGACGATAATAACGACGTTAATAACGACGATAAAAAGGAGATAATGACAATAATAACGACGATATTATCGATGATATTTATGACGATAACAACGATGATAATGACGATAATAACGACGACATTAACGACGATGATTATGACAAAATAACGACGATATTAACAACGATAATTATGAGGATGATAAGGACGATAACAACGATGATAATGACGATATTAACGACGATAATAACGACGTTAATAACGACGATAAAAAGAAGATAATGACAATAATAACGACGATATAATCGATGATATTTATGACGATAACAACGTAGATAATGACGATAATAACGACGACATTAACGACGATGATTATGACAAAATAACGACGATATTAACGACGATAATTATGAGGATGATAAGGACGATAACAACGATGATAATGACGATAATAACGACGACATTAACAACGATGATTGTGACAAAATAACGACGATATTAACGACGATAATTTTGAGGATAATAAGGACGATAACAACGATGATAATGACGATATTAACGACGATAATAACGACGATAACAACGATGATAATGACGAAATAACGACAATAATAACGACGATAATTATGAGGATAATAACGACGATAACAACGATGACAATGACGATAATAACGACGATATTAACGACGATAATTATGCGGATAATAACGACGATAACAACGATGATAATAACGATAATAACGACGATATTAACGACGATAATAACGACGTTAATAACGACGATAAAAAGAAGATAATGACAATAATAACGACGATATTAAAGATAAAATTTATGACGATAACAACGTAGATAATGACGATAATAACGACGACATTAACGACGATGATTATGACAAAATAACGACGATATTAACGACGATAATTATGAGGATGATAAGGACGATAACAACGATGATAATGACGATATTAACGACGATATTAACGACGATAATAACGACGATATTAACGTCGATAATAAAGACAATAAAAAGAAGATAATGACAATAATAACGACGATATTAAAGATAAAATTTATGACGATAACAACGTAGATAATGACGATAATAACGACGACATTAACGACGATGATTATGACAAAATAACGACGATATTAACGACGATAATTATGAGGATGATAAGGACGATAACAACGATGATAATGACGATATTAACGACGATATTAACGACGATAATAACGACGTTAATAACGACGATAAAAAGAAGATAATGACAATAATAACGACGATATTAACGACGATAATAAAGACAATAAAAAGAAGATAATGACAATAATAACGACGATATTAAAGATAAAATTTATGACGATAACAACGTAGATAATGACGATAATAACGACGACATTAACGACGATGATTATGACAAAATAACAACGATATTAACGACGATAATAATGAGGATGATAAGGACGATAACAACGATGATAATGACGATATTAACGACGATATTAACGACGATAATAACGACGATATTAACGACGATAATAACGACGATAAAAAGAAGATAATGACAATAATAACGACGATATTAACGACGATAATAACGACGATAATAAAGACGATATTAACGACGATAATAACGACGATAAAAAGAAGATATTGACAATAATAACGACGATATTATCGATGATATTTTGACGATAACAACGTAGATAATGACGATAATAACGACGACATTAACGACGATGATTATGACAAAATAACGACGATATTAACGACGATAATTATGAGGATAATAAGGACGATAACAACGATGATAATGACGATATTAACGACGATATTAACGACGATAATAACGACGATAAAAAGAAGATAATGACAATAATAACGACGATATTAACGATGATAATTATGACGATAACAACGAAGATAATGACGATAATAACGACGACATTATCGTCAATGATTATGACAAAATAACGACGATATTAACGACGATAATTATGAGGATGATAAGGATGATAACAACGATGAAAATGACGATAATAACGACGACATTAACGACGATGATTATGACAAAATAACGACGATATTAACGACGATAATTATGAGGATGATAAGGACGATAACAACGATGATAATGACGATAATAACGACGACATTAACGACGATGATTGTGACAAAATAACGACGATATTAACGACGATAATTATGAGGATAATAAGGACGATAACAACGATGATAATGACGATAATAACGACGACATTAACGACGATGATTATGACAAAATAACGACGATATTAACGACGATAATTATGAGGA
This sequence comes from Dolichovespula media, assembly GCA_911387685.1. Lineage (NCBI taxonomy): Eukaryota > Metazoa > Arthropoda > Insecta > Hymenoptera > Vespidae > Dolichovespula > Dolichovespula media. The sequence goes on from CAJVQJ010000052.1 coordinate 24,538, forward strand.
TGATAAGGACGATAACAACGATGATAATGACGATAATAACGACGACATTAGCGACGATGTTTATGACAAAATAACGACGATATTATCGACGATAATTATGAGTATAATAAGGACGATAACAACGATTATAATGACGATATTAACGACGATATTAACGACGATAATAACGACGTTAAAAACGACGATAAAAAGAAGATAATGACAATAATAACGACGATATTATCGATGATATTTATGACGATAACAACGTAGATAATGACGATAATAACGACGACATTAACGACGATGATTATGACAAAATAACGACGATATTAACGACGATAATTATGAGGATGATAAGGACGATAAAAACGATGATAATGACGATATTAACGACGATATTAACGACGATAATAACGACGTTAATAACGACGATAAAAAGAAGATAATGACAATAATAACGACGATATTATCGATGATATTTATGACGATAACAACGTAGATAATGACGATAATAACGACGACATTAACGACGATGATTATGACAAAATAACGACGATATTAACGACGATAATTATGAGGATGATAAGGACGATAAAAACGATGATAATGACGATATTAACGACGATATTAACGACGATAATAACGACGTTAATAACGACGATAAAAAGAAGATAATGACAATAATAACGACGATATTATCGATGATATTTATGACGATAACAACGTAGATAATGACGATAATAACGACGACATTATCGTCGATGATTATGACAAAATAACGATGATATTAACGACGATAATTATGAGGATGATAAGGATGATAACAACGATGATAATGACGATAATAACGACGACATTAACGACGATGATTATGACAAAATAACGACGAAATTAACGACGATAATTATGAGGATGATAAGGACGATAACAACGATGATAATGACGATAATAACGACGACATTAGCGACGATGTTTATGACAAAATAACTACGATATTAACGACGATAATTATGAGGATAATAAGGACGATAACAACGAAGATAATGACGATAATAACGACGACATTAACGACAATGATTATGACAAAATAACGACGATAATTATGAGGATGATAAGGACGATAACAACGATGATAATGACGATAATAACGACGACATTAGCGACGATGTTTATGACAAAATAACGACGATATTAACGACGATAACTATGAGGATAATAAGGACGATAACAACGATGATAATGACGATATTAACGACGATATTAACGACGATAATAACGACGTTAATAACGACGATAAAAAGAAGATAATGACAATAATAACGACGATATTATCGATGATATTTATGACGATAACAACGATGATAATGACGATAATAACGACGACATTAACGACGATGATTATGACAAAATAACGACGATATTAACGACGATAATTATGAGGATGATAAGGACGATAACAACGATGATAATGACGATATTAACGACGATATTAACGACGATAATAACGACGTTAATAACGACGATAAAAAGAAGATAATGACAATAATAACGACGATATTATCGATGATATTTATGACGATAACAACGTAGATAATGACGATAATAACGACGACATTAACGACGATGATTATGACAAAATAACGACGATATTAACGACGATAATTATGAGGATGATAAGGACGATAACAACGATGATAATGACGATAATAACGACGACATTAACGACGATGATTGTGACAAAATAACGACGATAATTATGAGGATGATAAGGACGATAACAACGATGATAATGACGATATTAACGACGATATTAACGACGATAATAACGACGTTAATAACGACGATAAAAAGAAGATAATGACAATAATAACGACGATATTATCGATGATATTTATGACGATAACAACGTAGATAATGACGATAATAACGACGACATTAACGACGATGATTAGGCGGATAATAACGACGATAACAACGATGATAATAACGATAATAACGACGATATTAACGACGATAATTATGAGGATAATAAGGACGATAACAACGATGATAATGACGATATTAACGACGATATTAACGACGATAATAACGACGATATTAACGACGATAATAACGACGATATTAACGACGATAATAAAGACAATAAAAAGAAGATAATGACAATAATAACGACGATATTATCGATGATATTTATGACGATAACAACGTAGATAATGACGATATTAACGACGACATTAGCGACGATGTTTATGACAAAATAACGACGATATTAACGACGATAATTATGAGGATGATAAGGACGATAACAACGATGATAATGACGATATTAACGACGATATTAACGACGATAATAACGACGTTAATAACGACGATAAAAAGGAGATAATGACAATAATAACGACGATATTATCGATGATATTTATGACGATAACAACGATGATAATGACGATAATAACGACGACATTAACGACGATGATTATGACAAAATAACGACGATATTAACGACGATAATTATGAGGATGATTAGGACGATAACAACGATGATAATGACGATATTAACGACGATATTAACGACGATAATAACGACGTTAATAACGACGATAAAAAGAAGATAATGACAATAATAACGACGATATTATCGATGATATTTATGACGATAACAACGTAGATAATGACGATAATAACGACGACATTAACGACGATGATTATGACAAAATAACGACGATATTAACGACGATAATTATGAGGATAATAAGGACGATAACAACGATGATAATGACGATAATAACGACGACATTAACGACGATGATTGTGACAAAATAACGACGATATTAACGACGATAATTATGAGGATAATAAGGACGATAACAACGATGATAATGACGATATTAACGACGATAATAACGACGTTAAAAACGACGATAAAAAGAAGATAATGACAATAATAACGACGATATTATCGATGATATTTATGACGATAACAACGTAGATAATGACGATAATAACGACGACATTAACGACGATGATTATGACAAAATAACGACGATATTAACGACGATAATTATGAGGATGATAAGGACGATAACAACGATGATAATGACGATAATAACGACGACATTAACGACGATGATTATGACAAAATAACGACGATATTAACGACGATAATTAAGAGGATGATAAGGACGATAACAACGATGATAATGACGATAATAACAACGACATTAGCGACGATGTTTATGACAAAATAACGACGATATTAACGACGATAATTATGAGGATAATAAGGACGATAACAACGATTATAATGACGATATTAACGACGATATTAACGACGATAATAACGACGTTAAAAACGACGATAAAAAGAAGATAATGACAATAATAACGACGATATTATCGATGATATTTATGACGATAACAACGTAGATAATGACGATAATAACGACGACATTAACGACGATGATTATGACAAAATAACGACGATATTAACGACGATAATTATGAGGATGATAAGGACGATAACAACGATGATAATGACGATATTAACGACGATATTAACGACGATAATAACGACGATATTAACGACGATAATAAAGACAATAAAAAGAAGATAATGACAATAATAACGACGATATTAAAGATAATATTTATGACGATAACAACGTAGATAAGGACGATAATAACGACGACATTATCGTCGATGATTATGACAAAATAACGACGATATTAACGACGATAATTATGAGGATGATAAGGATGATAACAACGATGATAATGACGATAATAACGACGACATTAACGACGATGATTATGACAAAATAACGACGATATTAACGACGATAATTATGAGGATGATAAGGACGATAACAACGATGATAATGACGATATTAACGACGATATTAACGACGATAATAACGACGTTAATAACGACGATAAAAAGAAGATAATGACAATAATAACGACGATATTATCGATGATATTTATGACGATAACAACGATGATAATGACGATAATAACGACGACATTAACGACGATGATTATGACAAAATAACGACGATATTAACGACGATAATTATGAGGATGATAAGGACGATAACAACGATGATAATGACGATAATAACGACGACATTAACGACGATGATTATGACAAAATAACGACGATATTAACGACGATAATTAAGAGGATGATAAGGACGATAACAACGATGATAATGACGATAATAACAACGACATTAGCGACGATGTTTATGACAAAATAACGACGATATTAACGACGATAATTATGAGGATAATAAGGACGATAACAACGATTATAATGACGATATTAACGACGATATTAACGACGATAATAACGACGTTAAAAACGACGATAAAAAGAAGATAATGACAATAATAACGACGATATTATCGATGATATTTATGACGATAACAACGTAGATAATGACGATAATAACGACGACATTAACGACGATGATTATGACAAAATAACGACGATATTAACGACGATAATTATGAGGATGATAAGGACGATAACAACGATGATAATGACGATATTAACGACGATATTAACGACGATAATAACGACGATATTAACGACGATAATAAAGACAATAAAAAGAAGATAATGACAATAATAACGACGATATTAAAGATAATATTTATGACGATAACAACGTAGATAAGGACGATAATAACGACGACATTATCGTCGATGATTATGACAAAATAACGACGATATTAACGACGATAATTATGAGGATGATAAGGATGATAACAACGATGATAATGACGATAATAACGACGACATTAACGACGATGATTATGACAAAATAACGACGATATTAACGACGATAATTATGAGGATGATAAGGACGATAACAACGATGATAATGACGATATTAACGACGATATTAACGACGATAATAACGACGTTAATAACGACGATAAAAAGAAGATAATGACAATAATAACGACGATATTATCGATGATATTTATGACGATAACAACGATGATAATGTCGATAATAACGACGACATTAACGACGATGATTATGACAAAATAACGACGATATTAACGACGATAATTATGAGGATGATAAGGACGATAACAACGATGATAATGACGATATTAACGACGATATTAACGACGATAATAACGACGTTAATAACGACGATAAAAAGAAGATAATGACAATAATAACGACGATATTATCGATGATATTTATGACGATAACAACGTAGATAATGACGATAATAACGACGACATTAACGACGATGATTATGACAAAATAACGACGAAATTAACGACGATAATTATGAGGATGATAAGGACGATAACAACGATGATAATGACGATATTAACGACGATATTAACGACGATAATAACGACGTTAATAACGACGATAAAAAGAAGATAATGACAATAATAACGACGATATTATCGATGATATTTATGACGATAACAACGTAGTTAATGACGATAATAACGACGACATTAACGACGATGATTATGACAAAATAACGACGATATTAACGACGATAATTATGAGGATAATAAGGACGATAACAACGATGATAATGACGATAATAACGACGACATTAACGACGATGATTATGACAAAATAACGACGATATTAACGACGATAATTATGAGGATGATAAGGACGATAACAACGATGATAATGACGATAATAACGACGACATTAGCGACGATGTTTATGACAAAATAACGACGATATTAACGACGATAATTATGAGTATAATAAGGACGATAACAACGATGATAATGACGATATTAACGACGATATTAACGACGATAATAACGACGTTAAAAACGACGATAAAAAGAAGAAAATGACAATAATAACGACGATATTATCGATGATATTTATGACGATAACAACGTAGATAATGACGATAATAACGACGACATTAACGACGATGATTATGACAAAATAACGACGATATTAACGACGATAATTATGAGGATGATAAGGACGATAACAACGATGATAATGACGATATTAACGACGATATTAACGACGATAATAACGACGTTAATAACGACGATAAAAAGAAGATAATGACAATAATAACGACGATATTATCGATGATATTTATGACGATAACAACGTAGATAAGGACGATAATAACGACGACATTATCGTCGATGATTATGACAAAATAACGACGATATTAACGACGATAATTATGAGGATGATAAGGATGATAACAACGATGATAATGACGATAATAACGACGACATTAACGACGATGATTATGACAAAATAACGACGATATTAACGACGATAATTATGAGGATGATAAGGACGATAACAACGATGATAATGACGATATTAACGACGATATTAACGACGATAATAACGACGTTAATAACGACGATAAAAAGAAGATAATGACAATAATAACGACGATATTATCGATGATATTTATGACGATAACAACGATGATAATGACGATAATAACGACGACATTAACGACGATGATTATGACAAAATAACGACGATATTAACGACGATAATTATGAGGATGATAAGGACGATAACAACGATGATAATGACGATAATAACGACGACATTAACGACGATGATTATGACAAAATAACGACGATATTAACGACGATAATTAAGAGGATGATAAGGACGATAACAACGATGATAATGACGATAATAACAACGACATTAGCGACGATGTTTATGACAAAATAACGACGATATTAACGACGATAATTATGAGGATAATAAGGACGATAACAACGATTATAATGACGATATTAACGACGATATTAACGACGATAATAACGACGTTAAAAACGACGATAAAAAGAAGATAATGACAATCATAACGACGATATTATCGATGATATTTATGACGATAACAACGTAGATAATGACGATAATAACGACGACATTAACGACGATGATTATGACAAAATAACGACGATATTAACGACGATAATTATGAGGATGATAAGGACGATAACAACGATGATAATGACGATATTAACGACGATATTAACGACGATAATAACGACGATATTAACGACGATAATAAAGACAATAAAAAGAAGATAATGACAATAATAACGACGATATTAAAGATAATATTTATGACGATAACAACGTAGATAAGGACGATAATAACGACGACATTATCGTCGATGATTATGACAAAATAACGACGATATTAACGACGATAATTATGAGGATGATAAGGATGATAACAACGATGATAATGACGATAATAACGACGACATTAACGACGATGATTATGACAAAATAACGACGATATTAACGACGATAATTATGAGGATGATAAGGACGATAACAACGATGATAATGACGATATTAACGACGATATTAACGACGATAATAACGACGTTAATAACGACGATAAAAAGAAGATAATGACAATAATAACGACGATATTATCGATGATATTTATGACGATAACAACGATGATAATGTCGATAATAACGACGACATTAACGACGATGATTATGACAAAATAACGACGATATTAACGACGATAATTATGAGGATGATAAGGACGATAACAACGATGATAATGACGATATTAACGACGATATTAACGACGATAATAACGACGTTAATAACGACGATAAAAAGAAGATAATGACAATAATAACGACGATATTATCGATGATATTTATGACGATAACAACGTAGATAATGACGATAATAACGACGACATTAACGACGATGATTATGACAAAATAACGACGAAATTAACGACGATAATTATGAGGATGATAAGGACGATAACAACGATGATAATGACGATATTAACGACGATATTAACGACGATAATAACGACGTTAATAACGACGATAAAAAGAAGATAATGACAATAATAACGACGATATTATCGATGATATTTATGACGATAACAACGTAGTTAATGACGATAATAACGACGACATTAACGACGATGATTATGACAAAATAACGACGATATTAACGACGATAATTATGAGGATAATAAGGACGATAACAACGATGATAATGACGATAATAACGACGACATTAACGACGATGATTATGACAAAATAACGACGATATTAACGACGATAATTATGAGGATGATAAGGACGATAACAACGATGATAATGACGATAATAACGACGACATTAGCGACGATGTTTATGACAAAATAACGACGATATTAACGACGATAATTATGAGTATAATAAGGACGATAACAACGATGATAATGACGATATTAACGACGATATTAACGACGATAATAACGACGTTAAAAACGACGATAAAAAGAAGAAAATGACAATAATAACGACGATATTATCGATGATATTTATGACGATAACAACGTAGATAATGACGATAATAACGACGACATTAACGACGATGATTATGACAAAATAACGACGATATTAACGACGATAATTATGAGGATGATAAGGACGATAACAACGATGATAATGACGATATTAACGACGATATTAACGACGATAATAACGACGTTAATAACGACGATAAAAAGAAGATAATGACAATAATAACGACGATATTATCGATGATATTTATGACGATAACAACGTAGATAATGACGATAATAACGACGACACTAACGACGATGATTATGACAAAATAACGACGATATTAACGACGATAATTATGAGGATAATAAGGACGATAACAACGATGATAATGACGATATTAACGACGATATTAACGACGATAATAACGACGATATTAACGACGATAATAAAGACAATAAAAAGAAGATAATGACAATAATAACGACGATATTAAAGATTATATTTATGACGATAACAACGTAGATAATGACGATAATAACGACGACATTAACGACGATGATTATGACAAAATAACGACGATATTAACGACGATAATTATGAGGATGATAAGGACGATAACAACGTAGATAATGACGATATTAACGACGACATTAGCGACGATGTTTATGACAAAATAACGACGATATTAACGACGATAATTATGAGGATGATAAGGACGATAACAACGATGATAATGACGATATTAACGACGATATTAACGACGATAATAACGACGATAATAACGACGATAAAAAGAAGATAATGACAATAATAACGACGATATTATCGATGATATTTATGACGATAACAACGATGATAATGACGATAATAACGACGACATTAACGACGATGATTATGACAAAATAACGACGATATTAACGACGATAATTATGAGGATGATAAGGACGATAACAACGATGATAATGACGATATTAACGACGATATTAACGACGATAATAACGACGATAATAACGACGATAAAAAGAAGATAATGACAATAATAACGACGATATAATCGATGATATTTATGACGATAACAACGTAGATAATGACGATAATAACGACGACATTAACGACGATGATTATGACAAAATAACGACGATATTAACGACGATAATTATGAGGATGATAAGGACGATAACAACGATGATAATGACGATAATAACGACGACATTAACAACGATGATTGTGACAAAATAACGACGATATTAACGACGATAATTATGAGGATAATAAGGACGATAACAACGATGATAATGACGATATTAACGACGATAATAACGACGATAACAACGATGATAATGACGAAATAACGACAATAATAACGACGATAATTATGAGGATAATAACGACGATAACAACGATGACAATGACGATAATAACGACGATATTAACGACGATAATTATGCGGATAATAACGACGATAACAACGATGATAATAACGATAATAACGACGATATTAACGACGATAATTATGAGGATAATAAGGACGATAACAACGATGATAATGACGATATTAACGACGATATTAACGACGATAATAACGACGATATTAACGACGATAATAACGACGATATTAACGACGATAATAAAGACAATAAAAAGAAGATAATGACAATAATAACGACGATATTATCGATGATATTTATGACGATAACAACGATGATAATGACGATAATAACGACGACATTAACGACGATGATTATGACAAAATAACGACGATATTAACGACGATAATTATGAGGATGATAAGGACGATAACAACGATGATAATGACGATAATAACGACGACATTAGCGACGATGTTTATGACAAAATAACGACGATATTAACGACGATAACTATGAGGATAATAAGGACGATAACAACGATGATAATGACGATATTAACGACGATATTAACGACGATAATAACGACGTTAATAACGACGATAAAAAGAAGATAATGACAATAATAACGACGATATTATCGATGATATTTATGACGATAACAACGATGAAAATGTCGATAATAACGACGACATTAACGACGATGATTATGACAAAATAACGACGATATTAACGACGATAATTATGAGGATAATAAGGACGATAACAACGATGATAACGACGATATTAACGACGATAATAACGACGTTAATAACGACGATAAAAAGAAGATAATGACAATAATAACGACGATATTATCGATGATATTTATGACGATAACAACGTAGATAATGACGATAATAACGACGACATTAACGACGATGATTATGACAAAATAACGACGATATTAACGACGATAATTATGAGGATGATAAGGACGATAACAACGATGATAATGACGATATTAACGACGATATTAACGACGATAATAACGACGTTAATAACGACGATAAAAAGAAGATAATGACAATAATAACGACGATATTATCGATGATATTTATGACGATAACAACGTAGTTAATGACGATAATAATGACGACATTAACGACGATGATTATGACAAAATAACGACGATATTAACGACGATAATTATGAGGATAATAAGGACGATAACAACGATGATAATGACGATAATAACGACGACATTAACGACGATGATTATGACAAAATAACGACGATATTAACGACGATAATTATGAGGATGATAAGGACGATAACAACGATGATAATGACGATAATAACGACGACATTAGCGACGATGTTTATGACAAAATAACGACGATATTAACGACGATAATTATGAGTATAATAAGGACGATAACAACGATTATAATGACGATATTAACGACGATATTAACGACGATAATAACGACGTTAAAAACGACGATAAAAAGAAGAAAATGACAATAATAACGACGATATTATCGATGATATTTATGACGATAACAACGTAGATAATGACGATAATAACGACGACATTAACGACGATGATTATGACAAAATAACGACGATATTAACGACGATAATTATGAGGATGATAAGGACGATAACAACGATGATAATGACGATATTAACGACGATATTAACGACGATAATAACGACGTTAATAACGACGATAAAAAGAAGATAATGACAATAATAACGACGATATAATCGATGATATTTATGACGATAACAACGTAGATAATGACGATAATAACGACGACATTAACGATGATGATTATGACAAAATAACGACGATATTAACGACGATAATTATGAGGATGATAAGGACGATAACAACGATGATAATGACGATAATAACGACGACATTAACAACGATGATTGTGACAAAATAACGACGATATTAACGACGATAATTATGAGGATAATAAGGACGATAACAACGATGATAATGACGATATTAACGACGATAATAACGACGATAACAACGATGATAATGACGAAATAACGACAATAATAACGACGATAATTATGAGGATAATAACGACGATAACAACGATGACAATGACGATAATAACGACGATATTAACGACGATAATTATGCGGATAATAACGACGATAACAACGATGATAATAACGATAATAACGACGATATTAACGACGATAATTATGAGGATAATAAAGACGATAACAACGATGATAATGACGATATTAACGACGATATTAACGACGATAATAACGACGATATTAATGACGATAATAACGACGATATTAACGACGATAATAAAGACAATAAAAAGAAGATAATGACAATAATAACGACGATATTATCGATGATATTTATGACGATAACAACGTAGATAATGACGATAATAACGACGACATTAACGACGATGATTATGACAAAATAACGACGATATTAACGAAGATAATTATGAGGATGATAAGGACGATAACAACGATGATAATGACGATATTAACGACGACATTAACGACGATGATTATGACAAAATAACGACGATATTAACGACGATAATTATGAGGATGATAAGCACGATAACAACGATGATAATGACGATATTAACGACGATATTAACGACGATAATAACGACGTTAATAACGACGATAAAAAGAAGATAATGACAATAATAACGACGATATTATCGATGATATTTATGACGATAACAACGTAGATAATGACGATAATAACGACGACACTAACGACGATGATTATGACAAAATAACGACGATATTAACGACGATAATTATGAGGATGATAAGGACGATAACAACGATGATAATGACGATAATAACGACGACATTAACGACGATGATTGTGACAAAATAACGACGATATTAACGACGATAATTATGAGGATAATAAGGACGATAACAACGATGATAATGACGATAATAACGACGACATTAACGACGATGATTATGACAAAATAACGACGATATTAACGACGGTAATTATGAGGATGATAAGGACGATAACTACGATGATAATGACGATAATAACGACGACATTAGCGACGATGTTTATGACAAAATAACGACGATATTAACGACGATAATTATGAGTATAATAAGGACGATAACAACGATTATAATGACGATATTAACGACGATATTAACGACGATAATAACGACGTTAAAAACGACGATAAAAAGAAGATAATGACAATAATAACGACGATATTATCGATGATATTTATGACGATAACAACGTAGATAATGACGATAATAACGACGACATTAACGACGATGATTATGACAAAATAACGACGATATTAACGACGATAATTATGAGGATGATAAGGACGATAAAAACGATGATAATGACGATATTAACGACGATATTAACGACGATAATAACGACGTTAATAACGACGATAAAAAGAAGATAATGACAATAATAACGACGATATTATCGATGATATTTATGACGATAACAACGTAGATAATGACGATAATAACGACGACATTAACGACGATGATTATGACAAAATAACGACGATATTAACGACGATAATTATGAGGATGATAAGGACGATAAAAACGATGATAATGACGATATTAACGACGATATTAACGACGATAATAACGACGTTAATAACGACGATAAAAAGAAGATAATGACAATAATAACGACGATATTATCGATGATATTTATGACGATAACAACTTAGATAATGACGATAATAACGACGACATTAACGACGATGATTATGACAAAATAACGACGATATTAACGACGATAATTATGAGGATGATAAGGACGATAACAACGATGATAATGACGATATTAACGACGATATTAACGACGATAATAACGACGATATTAACGACGATAATAACGACGATAAAAAGAAGATAATGACAATAATAACGACGATATTAACGACGATAATAACGACGATAATAAAGACGATATTAACGACGATAATAACGACGATAAAAAGAAGATAATGACAATAATAACGACGATATTATCGATGATATTTTGACGATAACAACGTAGATAATGACGATAATAACGACGACAATAACGACGATAATAACGACGTTAAAAACGACGATAAAAAGAAGATAATGACAATAATAACGACGATATTATCGATGATATTTATAACGATAACAACGTACATAATGACGATAATAACGACGACATTAACGACGATGATTATGACAAAATAACGACGATATTAACGACGATAATTATGAGGATGATAAGGACGATAACAACGATGATAATGACGATATTAACGACGATATTAACGACGATAATAACGACGTTAATAACGACGATAAAAAGAAGATAATGACAATAATAACGACGATATTAACGACGATAATAAAGACAATAAAAAGAAGATAATGACAATAATAACGACGATATTAAAGATAAAATTTATGACGATAACAACGTAGATAATGACGATAATAACGACGACATTAACGACGATGATTATGACAAAATAACGACGATATTAACGACGATAATTATGAGGATGATAAGGACGATAACAACGATGATAATGACGATATTAACGACGATATTAACGACGATAATAACGACGTTAATAACGACGATAAAAAGAAGATAATGACAATAATAACGACGATATTAACGACGATAATAAAGACAATAAAAAGAAGATAATGACAATAATAACGACGATATTAAAGATAAAATTTATGACGATAACAACGTAGATAATGACGATAATAACGACGACATTAACGACGATGATTATGACAAAATAACGACGATATTAACGACGATAATTATGAGGATGATAAGGACGATAACAACGATGATAATGACGATATTAACGACGATATTAACGACGATAATAACGACGTTAATAACGACGATAAAAAGAAGATAATGACAATAATAACGACGATATTAACGACGATAATAAAGACAATAAAAAGAAGATAATGACAATAATAACGACGATATTAAAGATAAAATTTATGACGATAACAACGTAGATAATGACGATAATAACGACGACATTAACGACGATGATTATGACAAAATAACGACGATATTAACGACGATAATTATGAGGATGATAAGGACGATAACAACGATGATAATGACGATATTAACGACGATATTAACGACGATAATAACGACGATATTAACGACGATAATAACGACGATAAAAAGAAGATAATGACAATAATAACGACGATATTAACGACGATAATAACGACGATAATAAAGACGATATTAACGACGATAATAACGACGATAAAAAGAAGATAATGACAATAATAACGACGATATTATCGATGATATTTTGACGATAACAACGTAGATAATGACGATAATAACGACGACATTAACGACGATGATTATGACAAAATAACGACGATATTAACGACGATAATTATGAGGATGATAAGGACGATAACAACGATGATAATGACGATAATAACGACGACATTAACGACGATGATTGTGACAAAATAACGACGATATTAACGACGATAATTATGAGGATAATAAGGACGATAACAACGATGATAATGACGATATTAACGACGATATTAACGACGATAATAACGACGATATTAACGACGATAATAACGACGATAAAAAGAAGATAATGACAATAATAACGACGATATTAACGATGATAATTATGACGATAACAACGAAGATAATGACGATAATAACGACGACATTATCGTCAATGATTATGACAAAATAACGACGATATTAACGACGATAATTATGAGGATGATAAGGATGATAACAACGATGATAATGACGATAATAACGACGACATTAACGACGATGATTATGACAAAATAACGACGATATTAACGACGATAATTATGAGGATGATAAGGACGATAACAACGATGATAATGACGATAATAACGACGACATTAACGACGATGATTGTGACAAAATAACGACGATATTAACGACGATAATTATGAGGATAATAAGGACGATAACAACGATGATAATGACGATAATAACGACGACATTAAACGACGATGATTATGACAAAATAACGACGATATTAACGACGATAATTATGAGGATGATAAGGACGATAACTACGATGATAATGACGATAATAACGACGACATTAGCGACGATGTTTATGACAAAATAACGACGATATTAACGACGATAATTATGAGTATAATAAGGACGATAACAACGATTATAATGACGATATTAACGACGATATTAACGACGATAATAACGACGTTAAAAACGACGACAAAAAGAAGATAATGACAATAATAACGACGATATTATCGATGATATTATGACGATAACAACGTAGATAATGACGATAATAACGACGACATTAACGACGATGATTATGACAAAATAACGACGATATTAACGACGATAATTATGAGGATGATAAGGACGATAAAAACGATGATAATGACGATATTAACGACGATATTAACGACGATAATAACGACGTTAATAACGACGATAAAAAGAAGATAATGACAATAATAACGACGATATTATCGATGATATTTATGACGATAACAACGTAGATAATGACGATAATAACGACGACATTAACGACGATGATTATGACAAAATAACGACGATATTAACGACGATAATTATGAGGATGATAAGGACGATAACAACGATGATAATGACGATATTAACGACGATATTAACGACGATAATAACGACGATATTAACGACGATAATAACGACGATAAAAAGAAGATAATGACAATAATAACGACGATATTAACGACGATAATAACGACGATAATAAAGACGATATTAACGACGATAATAACGACGATAAAAAGAAGATAATGACAATAATAACGACGATATTATCGATGATATTTTGACGATAACAACGTAGATAATGACGATAATAACGACGACATTAACGACGATGATTATGACAAAATAACGACGATATTAACGACGATAATTATGAGGATGATAAGGACGATAACAACGATGATAATGACGATAATAACGACGACATTAACGACGATGATTGTGACAAAATAACGACGATATTAACGACGATAATTATGAGAATAATAAGGACGATAACAACGATGATAATGACGATATTAACGACGATATTAACGACGATAATAACGACGATATTAACGACGATAATAACGACGATAAAAAGAAGATAATGACAATAATAACGACGATATTAACGATGATAATTATGACGATAACAACGAAGATAATGACGATAATAACGACGACATTATCGTCAATGATTATGACAAAATAACGACGATATTAACGACGATAATTATGAGGATGATAAGGATGATAACAACGATGATAATGACGATAATAACGACGAGATTAACGACGATGATTATGACAAAATAACGACGATATTAACGACGATAATTATGAGGATGATAAGGACGATAACAACGATGATAATGACGATAATAACGACGACATTAACGACGATGATTGTGACAAAATAACGACGATATTAACGACGATAATTATGAGGATAATAGGACGATAACAACGATGATAATGACGATAATAACGACGACATTAACGACGATGATTATGACAAAATAACGACGATATTAACGACGGTAATTATGAGGATGATAAGGACGATAACTACGATGATAATGACGATAATAACGACGAAATTAGCGACGATGTTTATGACAAAATAACGACGATATTAACGACGATAATTATGAGTATAATAAGGACGATAACACGATTATAATGACGATATTAACGACGATATTAACGACGATAATAACGACGTTAAAAACGACGATAAAAGAAGATAATGACAATAATAACGACGATATTATCGATGATATTTATGACGATAACAACGTAGATAATGACGATAATAACGACGACATTAACGACGATGATTATGACAAAATAACGACGATATTAACGACGATAATTATGAGGATGATAAGGACGATAAAAACGATGATAATGACGATATTAACGACGATATTAACGACGATAATAACGACGTTAATAACGACGATAAAAAGAAGATAATGACAATAATAACGACGATTTATCGATGATATTTATGACGATAACAACGTAGATAATGACGATAATAACGACGACTTTAACGACGATGATTATGACAAAATAACGACGATATTAACGACGATAATTATGAGGATGATAAGGACGATAACAACGATGATAATGACGATATTAACGACGATATTAACGACGATAATAACGACGTTAATAACGACGATAAAAAGAAGATAATGACAATAATAACGACGATATTATCGATGATATTTATGACGATAACAACGTAGATAATGACGATAATAACGACGACATTAACGACGATGATTATGACAAAATAACGACGATATTAACGACGATAATTATGAGGATGATAAGGACGATAACAACGATGATAATGACGATATTAACGACGATATTAACGACGATAATAACGACGATATTAACGACGATAATAACGACGATAAAAGAAGATAATGACAATAATAACGACGATATTAACGACGATAATAACGACGATAATAAAGACGATATTAACGACGATAATAACGACGATAAAAAGAAGATAATGACAATAATAACGACGATATTATCGATGATATTTTGACGATAACAACGTAGATAATGACGATAATAACGACGACATTAACGACGATAATAACGACGTTAAAAACGACGATAAAAAGAAGATAATGACAATAATAACGACGATATTATCGATGATATTTATAACGATAACAACGTAGATAATGACGATAATAACGACGACATTAACGACGATGATTATGACAAAATAACGACGATATTAACGACGATAATTATGAGGATGATAAGGACGATAACAACGATGATAATGACGATATTAACGACGATATTAACGACGATAATAACGACGTTAATAACGACGATAAAAGAAGATAATGACAATAATAACGACGATATTAACGACGATAATAAAGACAATAAAAAGAAGATAATGACAATAATAACGACGATATTAAAGATAAAATTTATGACGATAACAACGTAGATAATGACGATAATAACGACGACATTAACGACGATGATTATGACAAAATAACGACGATATTAACGACGATAATTATGAGGATGATAAGGACGATAACAACGATGATAATGACGATATTAACGACGATATTAACGACGATAATAACGACGTTAATAACGACGATAAAAAGAAGATAATGACAATAATAACGACGATATTAACGACGATAATAAAGACAATAAAAAGAAGATAATGACAATAATAACGACGATATTAAAGATAAAATTTATGACGATAACAACGTAGATAATGACGATAATAACGACGACATTAACGACGATGATTATGACAAAATAACGACGATATTAACGACGATAATTATGAGGATGATAAGGACGATAACAACGAAGATAATGACGATATTAACGACGATATTAACGACGATAATAACGACGTTAATAACGACGATAAAAAGAAGATAATGACAATAATAACGACGATATTAACGACGATAATAAAGACAATAAAAAGAAGATAATGACAATAATAACGACGATATTAAAGATAAAATTTATGACGATAACAACGTAGATAATGACGATAATAACGACGACATTAACGACGATGATTATGACAAAATAACGACGATATTAACGACGATAATTATGAGGATGATAAGGACGATAACAACGATGATAATGACGATATTAACGACGATATTAACGACGATAATACGACGATATTAACGACGATAATAACGACGATAAAAAGAAGATAAAGACAATAATAACGACGATATTAACGACGATAATAACGACGATAATAAAGACGATATTAACGACGATAATAACGACGATAAAAAGAAGATAATGACAATAATAACGACGATATTATCGATGATATTTTGACGATAACAACGTAGATAATGACGATAATAACGACGACATTAACGACGATAATTATGAGGATGATAAGGACGATAACAACGATGATAATGACGATATTAACGACGATATTAACGACGATAATAACGACGTTAATAACGACGATAAAAAGAAGATAATGACAATAATAACGACGATATTATCGATGATATTTATGACGATAACAACGATAATAATGACGATAATAACGACGACATTAACGACGATGATTATGACAAAATAAGGACGATATTAACGACGATAATTATGAGGATGATA
This sequence comes from Dolichovespula media, assembly GCA_911387685.1. NCBI lineage: Eukaryota > Metazoa > Arthropoda > Insecta > Hymenoptera > Vespidae > Dolichovespula > Dolichovespula media. Next base: position 44,503 of record CAJVQJ010000052.1, read on the forward strand.
AGGACGATAACAACGATGATAATGACGATAATAACGACGACATTAACGACGATGATTGTGACAAAATAACGACGATATTAACGACGATAATTATGAGGATAATAAGGACGATAACAACGATGATAATGACGATATTAACGACGATATTAACGACGATAATAACGACGATATTAACGACGATAATAACGACGATAAAAAGAAGATAATGACAATAATAACGACGATATTAACGATGATAATTATGACGATAACAACGAAGATAATGACGATAATAACGACGACATTATCGTCAATGATTATGACAAAATAACGACGATATTAACGACGATAATTATGAGGATGATAAGGATGATAACAACGATGATAATGACGATAATAACGACGACATTAACGACGATGATTATGACAAAATAACGACGATATTAACGACGATAATTATGAGGATGATAAGGACGATAACAACGATGATAATGACGATAATAACGGACGACATTAACGACGATGATTGTGACAAAATAACGACGATATTAACGACGATAATTATGAGGATAATAAGGACGATAACAACGATGATAATGACAATAATAACGACGACATTAACGACGATGATTAGGACAAAATAACGACGATATTAACGACGATAATTATGAGGATGATAAGGACGATAACAACGATGATAATGACGATAATAACGACGACATTAGCGACGATGTTTATGAAAAAATAACGACGATATTAACGACGATAATTATGGGTATAATAAGAACGATAACAACGATTATAATGACGATATTAACGACGATATTAACGACGATAATAACGACGTTAAAAACGACGATAAAAAGAAGATAATGACAATAATAACGACGATATTACCGATGATATTTATGACGATAACAACGTAGATAATGACGATAATAACGACGACATTAACGACGATGATTATGACAAAATAACGACGATATTAACGACGATAATTATGAGGATGATAAGGACGATAACAACGATGATAATGACGATAATAACGACGACATTAACGACGATGATTGTGACAAAATAACGACGATATTAACGACGATAATTATGAGGATGATAAGGACGATAACAACGATGATAATGACGATAATAACGACGACATTAGCGACGATGTTTATGACAAAATAACGACGACATTAACGACGATGATTATGACAAAATAACGACGATATTAACGACGATAATTATGAGGATGATAAGGACGATAACAACGATGATAATGACGATATTAACGACGATATTAACGACGATAATAACGACGTTAATAACGACGATAAAAAGAAGATAATGACAATAATAACGACGATATTAACGACGATAATAAAGACAATAAAAAGAAGATAATGACAATAATAACGACGATATTAAAGATAAAATTTATGACGATAACAACGTAGATAATGACGATAATAACGACGACATTAACGACGATGATTATGACAAAATAACGACGATATTAACGACGATAATTATGAGGATGATAAGGACGATAACAACGATGATAATGACGATATTAACGACGATATTAACGACGATAATAACGACGATATTAACGACGATAATAACGACGATAAAAAGAAGATAATGACAATAATAACGACGATATTAACGACGATAATAACGACGATAATAAAGACGATATTAACGACGATAATAACGACGATAAAAAGAAGATAATGACAATAATAACGACGATATTATCGATGATATTTTGACGATAACAACGTAGATAATGACGATAATAACGACGATATTAACGACGATAATAACGACGATATTAACGACGATAATAACGACGATAAAAAGAAGATAATGACAATAATAACGACGATATTAACGATGATAATTATGACGATAACAACGAAGATAATGACGATAATAACGACGACATTATCGTCAATGATTATGACAAAATAACGACGATATTAACGACGATAATTATGAGGATGATAAGGATGATAACAACGATGATAATGACGATAATAACGACGACATTAACGACGATGATTATGACAAAATAACGACGATATTAACGACGATAATTATGAGGATGATAAGGACGATAACAACGATGATAATGACGATAATAACGACGACATTAACGACGATGATTGTGACAAAATAACGACGATATTAACGACGATAATTATGAGGATAATAAGGACGATAACAACGATGATAATGACGATAATAACGACGACATTAACGACGATGATTATGACAAAATAACGACGATATTAACGACGATAATTATGAGGATGATAAGGACGATAACAACGATGATAATGACGATAATAACGACGACATTAGCGACGATGTTTATGACAAAATAACGACGATATTAACGACGATAATTATGAGTATAATAAGGACGATAACAACGATTATAATGACGATATTAACGACGATATTAACGACGATAATAACGACGTTAAAAACGACGATAAAAAGAAGATAATGACAATAATAACGACGATATTATCGATGATATTTATGACGATAACAACGTAGATAATGACGATAATAACGACGACATTAACGACGATGATTATGACAAAATAACGACGATATTAACGACGATAATTATGAGGATGATAAGGACGATAACAACGATGATAATGACGATATAACGACGATATTAACGACGATAATAACGACGATATTAACGACGATAAAAAGAAGATAATGACAATAATAACGACGATATTATCGATGATATTTATGACGATAACAACGTAGATAATGACGATAATAACGACGACATTAACGACGATGATTATGACAAAATAACGACGATATTAACGACGATAATTATGAGGATAATAAGGACGATAACAACGATGATAATGACGATATTAACGACGATATTAACGACGATAATAACGACGATATTAACGACGATAATAAAGACAATAAAAAGAAGATAATGACAATAATAACGACGATATTAAAGATAATATTTATGACGATAACAACGTAGATAATGACGATAATAACGACGACATTAACGACGATGATTATGACAAAATAACGACGATATTAACGACGATAATTATGAGGATGATAAGGACGATAACAACGATGATAATGTCGATATTAACGACGATATTAACGACGATAATAACGACGATATTAACGACGATAATAACGACGATAAAAAGAAGATAATGACAATAATAACGACGATATTAACGACGATAATAACGACGATAATAAAGACGATATTAACGACGATAATAACGACGATAAAAAGAAGATAATGACAATAATAACGACGATATTATCGATGATATTTTGACGATAACAACGTAGATAATGACGATAATAACGACGACATTAACGACGATGATTATGAGGATGATAAGGACGATAACAACGATGATAATGACGATATTAACGACGATAATAACGACGATATTAACGACGATAATAACGACGATAAAAAGAAGATAATGACAATAATAACGACGATATTAACGATGATAATAACGACGACATTATCGTCGATGATTATGACAAAATAACGACGATATTAACGACGATAATTATGAGGATGATAAGGATGATAACAACGATGATAATGACAATAATAACGAAGACATTAACGACGATGATTATGACAAAATAACGACGATATTAACAACGATAATTATGAGGATGATAAGGACGATAACAACGATGATAATGACGATATAACGACGATATTAACGACGATAATAACGACGATATTAACGACGATAATAAAGACAATAAAAAGAAGATGATGACAATAATAACGACGATATTAAAGATAATATTTATGACGATAACAACGTAGATAATGACGATAATAACGACGACATTAACGACGATGATTATGACAAAATAACGACGATATTAACGACGATAATTATGAGGATGATAAGGACGATAACAACGATGATAATGACGATATTAACGACGATATTAACGACGATAATAACGACGATATTAACGACGATAATAACGACGATAAAAAGAAGATAATGACAATAATAACGACGATATTAACGACGATAATAACGACGATAATAAAGACGATATTAACGACGATAATAACGACGATAAAAAGAAGATAATGACAATAATAACGACGATATTATCGATGATATTTTGACGATAACAACGTAGATAATGACGATAATAACGACGACATTAACGACGATAATAACGACGTTAAAAACGACGATAAAAAGAAGATAATGACAATAATAACGACGATATTATCGATGATATTTATAACGATAACAACGTACATAATGACGATAATAACGACGACATTAACGACGATGATTATGACAAAATAACGACGATATTAACGACGATAATTATGAGGATGATAAGGACGATAACAACGATGATAATGACGATATTAACGACGATATTAACGACGATAATAACGACGTTAATAACGACGATAAAAAGAAGATAATGACAATAATAACGACGATATTAACGACGATAATAAAGACAATAAAAAGAAGATAATGACAATAATAACGACGATATTAAAGATAAAATTTATGACGATAACAACGTAGATAATGACGATAATAACGACGACATTAACGACGATGATTATGACAAAATAACGACGATATTAACGACGATAATTATGAGGATGATAAGGACGATAACAACGATGATAATGACGATATTAACGACGATATTAACGACGATAATAACGACGTTAATAACGACGATAAAAAGAAGATAATGACAATAATAACGACGATATTAACGACGATAATAAAGACAATAAAAAGAAGATAATGACAATAATAACGACGATATTAAAGATAAAATTTATGACGATAACAACGTAGATAATGACGATAATAACGACGACATTAACGACGATGATTATGACAAAATAACGACGATATTAACGACGATAATTATGAGGATGATAAGGACGATAACAACGATGATAATGACGATATTAACGACGATATTAACGACGATAATAACGACGATATTAACGACGATAATAACGACGATAAAAAGAAGATAAAGACAATAATAACGACGATATTAACGACGATAATAACGACGATAATAAAGACGATATTAACGACGATAATAACGACGATAAAAAGAAGATAATGACAATAATAACGACGATATTATCGATGATATTTTGACGATAACAACGTAGATAATGACGATAATAACGACGACATTAACGACGATAATTATGAGGATGATAAGGACGATAACAACGATGATAATGACGATATTAACGACGATATTAACGACGATAATAACGACGTTAATAACGACGATAAAAAGAAGATAATGACAATAATAACGACGATATTATCGATGATATTTATGACGATAACAACGTAGATAATGACGATAATAACGACGACATTAACGACGATGATTATGACAAAATAACGACGATATTAACGACGATAATTATGAGGATGATAAGGACGATAACAACGATGATAATGACGATATTAACGACGATATTAACGACGATAATAACGACGTTAATAACGACGATAAAAAGAAGATAATGACAATAATAACGACGATATTAACGACGATAATAAAGACAATAAAAAGAAGATAATGACAATAATAACGACGATATTAAAGATAAAATTTATGACGATAACAACGTAGATAATGACGATAATAACGACGACATTAACGACGATGATTATGACAAAATAACGACGATATTAACGACGATAATTATGAGGATGATAAGGACGATAACAACGATGATAATGACGATATTAACGACGATATTAACGACGATAATAACGACGTTAATAACGACGATAAAAAGAAGATAATGACAATAATAACGACGATATTAACGACGATAATAAAGACAATAAAAAGAAGATAATGACAATAATAACGACGATATTAAAGATAATATTTATGACGATAACAACGTAGATAATGACGATAATAACGACGACATTAACGACGATGATTATGACAAAATAACGACGATATTAACGACGATAATTATGAGGATGATAAGGACGATAACAACGATGATAATGACGATATTAACGACGATATTAACGACGATAATAACGACGATATTAACGACGATAATAACGACGATAAAAAGAAGATAATGACAATAATAACGACGATATTAACGACGATAATAACGACGATAATAAAGACGATATTAACGACGATAATAACGACGATAAAAAGAAGATAATGACAATAATAACGACGATATTATCGATGATATTTTGACGATAACAACGTAGATAATGACGATAATAACGACGACATTAACGACGATGATTATGACAAAATAACGACGATATTAACGACGATAATTATGAGGATGATAAGGACGATAACAACGATGATAATGACGATAATAACGACGACATTAACGACGATGATTGTGACAAAATAACGACGATATTAACGACGATAATTATGAGGATAATAAGGACGATAACAACGATGATAATGACGATATTAACGACGATATTAACGACGATAATAACGACGATATTAACGACGATAATAACGACGATAAAAAGAAGATAATGACAATAATAACGACGATATTAACGATGATAATTATGACGATAACAACGAAGATAATGACGATAATAACGACGACATTATCGTCAATGATTATGACAAAATAACGACGATATTAACGACGATAATTATGAGGATGATAAGGATGATAACAACGATGATAATGACGATAATAACGACGACATTAACGACGATGATTATGACAAAATAACGACGATATTAACGACGATAATTATGAGGATGATAAGGACGATAACAACGATGATAATGACGATAATAACGACGACATTAACGACGATGATTGTGACAAAATAACGACGATATTAACGACGATAATTATGAGGATAATAAGGACGATAACAACGATGATAATGACGATAATAACGACGACATTAACGACGATGATTATGACAAAATAACGACGATATTAACGACGGTAATTATGAGGATGATAAGAACGATAACTACGATGATAATGACGATAATAACGACGACATTAGCGACGATGTTTATGACAAAATAACGACGATATTAACGACGATAATTATGAGTATAATAAGGACGATAACAACGATTATAATGACGATATTAACGACGATATTAACGACGATAATAACGACGTTAAAAACGACGACAAAAAGAAGATAATGACAATAATAACGACGATATTATCGATGATATTTATGACGATAACAACGTAGATAATGACGATAATAACGACGACATTAACGACGATGATTATGACAAAATAACGACGATATTAACGACGATAATTATGAGGATGATAAGGACGATAAAAACGATGATAATGACGATATTAACGACGATATTAACGACGATAATAACGACGTTAATAACGACGATAAAAAGAAGATAATGACAATAATAACGACGATATTATCGATGATATTTATGACGATAACAACGTAGATAATGACGATAATAACGACGACATTAACGACGATGATTATGACAAAATAACGACGATATTAACGACGATAATTATGAGGATGATAAGGACGATAACAACGATGATAATGACGATATTAACGACGATATTAACGACGATAATAACGACGATATTAACGACGATAATAACGACGATAAAAAGAAGATAATGACAATAATAACGACGATATTAACGACGATAATAACGACGATAATAACGACGATATTAACGACGATAATAACGACGATAAAAAGAAGATAATGACAATAATAACGACGATATTATCGATGATATTTTGACGATAACAACGTAGATAATGACGATAATAACGACGACATTAACGACGATGATTATGACAAAATAACGACGATATTAACGACGATAATTATGAGGATGATAAGGACGATAACAACGATGATAATGACGATAATAACGACGACATTAACGACGATGATTGTGACAAAATAACGACGATATTAACGACGATAATTATGAGAATAATAAGGACGATAACAACGATGATAATGACGATATTAACGACGATATTAACGACGATAATAACGACGATATTAACGACGATAATAACGACGATAAAAAGAAGATAATGACAATAATAACGACGATATTAACGATGATAATTATGACGATAACAACGAAGATAATGACGATAATAACGACGACATTATCGTCAATGATTATGACAAAATAACGACGATATTAACGACGATAATTATGAGGATGATAAGGATGATAACAACGATGATAATGACGATAATAACGACGACATTAACGACGATGATTATGACAAAATAACGACGATATTAACGACGATAATTATGAGGATGATAAGGACGATAACAACGATGATAATGACGATAATAACGACGACATTAACGACGATGATTGTGACAAAATAACGACGATATTAACGACGATAATTATGAGGATAATAAGGACGATAACAACGATGATAATGACGATAATAACGACGACATTAACGACGATGATTATGACAAAATAACGACGATATTAACGACGGTAATTATGAGGATGATAAGGACGATAACTACGATGATAATGACGATAATAACGACGACATTAGCGACGATGTTTATGACAAAATAACGACGATATTAACGACGATAATTATGAGTATAATAAGGACGATAACAACGATTATAATGACGATATTAACGACGATATTAACGACGATAATAACGACGTTAAAAACGACGACAAAAAGAAGATAATGACAATAATAACGACGATATTATCGATGATATTTATGACGATAACAACGTAGATAATGACGATAATAACGACGACATTAACGACGATGATTATGACAAAATAACGACGATATTAACGACGATAATTATGAGGATGATAAGGACGATAAAAACGATGATAATGACGATATTAACGACGATATTAACGACGATAATAACGACGTTAATAACGACGATAAAAAGAAGATAATGACAATAATAACGACGATATTATCGATGATATTTATGACGATAACAACGTAGATAATGACGATAATAACGACGACATTAACGACGATGATTATGACAAAATAACGACGATATTAACGACGATAATTATGAGGATGATAAGGACGATAACAACGATGATAATGACGATATTAACGACGATATTAACGACGATAATAACGACGATATTAACGACGATAATAACGACGATAAAAAGAAGATAATGACAATAATAACGACGATATTAACGACGATAATAACGACGATAATAAAGACGATATTAACGACGATAATAACGACGATAAAAAGAAGATAATGACAATAATAACGACGATATTATCGATGATATTTTGACGATAACAACGTAGATAATGACGATAATAACGACGACATTAACGACGATGATTATGACAAAATAACGACGATATTAACGACGATAATTATGAGGATGATAAGGACGATAACAACGATGATAATGACGATAATAACGACGACATTAACGACGATGATTGTGACAAAATAACGACGATATTAACGACGATAATTATGAGAATAATAAGGACGATAACAACGATGATAATGACGATATTAACGACGATATTAACGACGATAATAACGACGATATTAACGACGATAATAACGACGATAAAAAGAAGATAATGACAATAATAACGACGATATTAACGATGATAATTATGACGATAACAACGAAGATAATGACGATAATAACGACGACATTATCGTCAATGATTATGACAAAATAACGACGATATTAACGACGATAATTATGAGGATGATAAGGATGATAACAACGATGATAATGACGATAATAACGACGACATTAACGACGATGATTATGACAAAATAACGACGATATTAACGACGATAATTATGAGGATGATAAGGACGATAACAACGATGATAATGACGATATTAACGACGATATTAACGACGATAATAACGACGTTAATAACGACGATAAAAAGAAGATAATGACAATAATAACGACGATATTAACGACGATAATAAAGACAATAAAAAGAAGATAATGACAATAATAACGACGATATTAAAGATAAAATTTATGACGATAACAACGTAGATAATGACGATAATAACGACGACATTAACGACGATGATTATGACAAAATAACGACGATATTAACGACGATAATTATGAGGATGATAAGGACGATAACAACGATGATAATGACGATATTAACGACGATATTAACGACGATAATAACGACGTTAATAACGACGATAAAAAGAAGATAATGACAATAATAACAACGATATTAACGACGATAATAAAGACAATAAAAAGAAGATAATGACAATAATAACGACGATATTAAAGATAAAATTTATGACGATAACAACGTAGATAATGACGATAATAACGACGACATTAACGACGATGATTATGACAAAATAACGACGATATTAACGACGATAATTATGAGGATGATAAGGACGATAACAACGAAGATAATGACGATATTAACGACGATATTAACGACGATAATAACGACGTTAATAACGACGATAAAAAGAAGATAATGACAATAATAACGACGATATTAACGACGATAATAAAGACAATAAAAAGAAGATAATGACAATAATAACGACGATATTAAAGATAAAATTTATGACGATAACAACGTAGATAATGACGATAATAACGACGACATTAACGACGATGATTATGACAAAATAACGACGATATTAACGACGATAATTATGAGGATGATAAGGACGATAACAACGATGATAATGACGATATTAACGACGATATTAACGACGATAATAACGACGATATTAACGACGATAATAACGACGATAAAAAGAAGATAAAGACAATAATAACGACGATATTAACGACGATAATAACGACGATAATAAAGACGATATTAACGACGATAATAACGACGATAAAAAGAAGATAATGACAATAATAACGACGATATTATCGATGATATTTTGACGATAACAACGTAGATAATGACGATAATAACGACGACATTAACGACGATAATTATGAGGATGATAAGGACGATAACAACGATGATAATGACGATATTAACGACGATATTAACGACGATAATAACGACGTTAATAACGACGATAAAAAGAAGATAATGACAATAATAACGACGATATTATCGATGATATTTATGACGATAACAACGATAATAATGACGATAATAACGACGACATTAACGACGATGATTATGACAAAATAAGGACGATATTAACGACGATAATTATGAGGATGATAAGGACGATAACAACGATGATAATGACGATAATAACGACGACATTAACGACGATGATTGTGACAAAATAACGACGATATTAACGACGATAATTATGAGGATAATAAGGACGATAACAACGATGATAATGACGATATTAACGACGATATTAACGACGATAATAACGACGATATTAACGACGATAATAACGACGATAAAAAGAAGATAATGACAATAATAACGACGATATTAACGATGATAATTATGACGATAACAACGAAGATAATGACGATAATAACGACGACATTATCGTCAATGATTATGACAAAATAACGACGATATTAACGACGATAATTATGAGGATGATAAGGATGATAACAACGATGATAATGACGATAATAACGACGACATTAACGACGATGATTATGACAAAATAACGACGATATTAACGACGATAATTATGAGGATGATAAGGACAATAACAACGATGATAATGACGATAATAACGACGACATTAACGACGATGATTGTGACAAAATAACGACGATATTAACGACGATAATTATGAGGATAATAAGGACGATAACAACGATGATAATGACAATAATAACGACGACATTAACGACGATGATTAGGACAAAATAACGACGATATTAACGACGATAATTATGAGGATGATAAGGACGATAACAACGATGATAATGACGATAATAACGACGACATTAGCGACGATGATTATGAAAAAATAACGACGATATTAACGACGATAATTATGGGTATAATAAGGACGATAACAACGATTATAATGACGATATTAACGACGATATTAACGACGATAATAACGACGTTAAAAACGACGATAAAAAGAAGATAATGACAATAATAACGACGATATTATCGATGATATTTATGACGATAACAACGTAGATAATGACGATAATAACGACGACATTAACGACGATGATTATGACAAAATAACGACGATATTAACGACGATAATTATGAGGATGATAAGGACGATAACAACGATGATAATGACGATAATAACGACGACATTAACGACGATGATTGTGACAAAATAACGACGATATTAACGACGATAATTATGAGGATGATAAGGACGATAACAACGATGATAATGACGATAATAACGACGACATTAGCGACGATGTTTATGACAAAATAACGACGACATTAACGACGATGATTATGACAAAATAACGACGATATTAACGACGATAATTATGAGGATGATAAGGACGATAACAACGATGATAATGACGATATTAACGACGATATTAACGACGATAATAACGACGTTAATAACGACGATAAAAAGAAGATAATGACAATAATAACGACGATATTAACGACGATAATAAAGACAATAAAAAGAGGATAATGACAATAATAACGACGATATTAAAGATAAAATTTATGACGATAACAACGTAGATAATGACGATAATAACGACGACATTAACGACGATGATTATGACAAAATAACGACGATATTAACGACGATAATTATGAGGATGATAAGGACGATAACAACGATGATAATGACGATATTAACGACGATATTAACGACGATAATAACGACGATATTAACGACGATAATAACGACGATAAAAAGAAGATAATGACAATAATAACGACGATATTAACGACGATAATAACGACGATAATAAAGACGATATTAACGACGATAATAACGACGATAAAAAGAAGATAATGACAATAATAACGACGATATTATCGATGATATTTTGACGATAACAACGTAGATAATGACGATAATAACGACGATATTAACGACGATAATAACGACGATATTAACGACGATAATAACGACGATAAAAAGAAGATAATGACAATAATAACGACGATATTAACGATGATAATTATGACGATAACAACGAAGATAATGACGATAATAACGACGACATTATCGTCAATGATTATGACAAAATAACGACGATATTAACGACGATAATTATGAGGATGATAAGGATGATAACAACGATGATAATGACGATAATAACGACGACATTAACGACGATGATTATGACAAAATAACGACGATATTAACGACGATAATTATGAGGATGATAAGGACGATAACAACGATGATAATGACGATAATAACGACGACATTAACGACGATGATTGTGACAAAATAACGACGATATTAACGACGATAATTATGAGGATAATAAGGACGATAACAACGATGATAATGACGATATTAACGACGATATTAACGACGATAATAACGACGATATTAACGACGATAATAACGACGATAAAAAGAAGATAATGACAATAATAACGACGATATTAACGATGATAATTATGACGATAACAACGAAGATAATGACGATAATAACGACGACATTATCGTCAATGATTATGACAAAATAACGACGATATTAACGACGATAATTATGAGGATGATAAGGATGATAACAACGATGATAATGACGATAATAACGACGACATTAACGACGATGATTATGACAAAATAACGACGATATTAACGACGATAATTATGAGGATGATAAGGACAATAACAACGATGATAATGACGATAATAACGACGACATTAACGACGATGATTGTGACAAAATAACGACGATATTAACGACGATAATTATGAGGATAATAAGGACGATAACAACGATGATAATGACAATAATAACGACGACATTAACGACGATGATTAGGACAAAATAACGACGATATTAACGACGATAATTATGAGGATGATAAGGACGATAACAACGATGATAATGACGATAATAACGACGACATTAGCGACGATGTTTATAAAAAAATAACGACGATATTAACGACGATAATTATGGGTATAATAAGGACGATAACAACGATTATAATGAAGATATTAACGACGATATTAACGACGATAATAACGACGTTAAAAACGACGATAAAAAGAAGATAATGACAATAATAACGACGATATTATCGATGATATTTATGACGATAACAACGTAGATAATGACGATAATAACGACGACATTAACGACGATGATTATGACAAAATAACGACGATATTAACGACGATAATTATGAGGATGATAAGGACGATAACAACGATGATAATGACGATAATAACGACGACATTAACGACGATGATTGTGACAAAATAACGACGATATTAACGACGATAATTATGAGGATGATAAGGACGATAACAACGATGATAATGACGATAATAACGACGACATTAGCGACGATGTTTATGACAAAATAACGACGACATTAACGACGATGATTATGACAAAATAACGACGATATTAACGACGATAATTATGAGGATGATAAGGACGATAACAACGATGATAATGACGATATTAACGACGATATTAACGACGATAATAACGACGTTAATAACGACGATAAAAAGAAGATAATGACAATAATAACGACGATATTAACGACGATAATAAAGACAATAAAAAGAAGATAATGACAATAATAACGACGATATTAAAGATAAAATTTATGACGATAACAACGTAGATGATGACGATAATAACGACGACATTAACGACGATGATTATGACAAAATAACGACGATATTAACGACGATAATTATGAGGATGATAAGGACGATAACAACGATGATAATGACGATATTAACGACGATATTAACGACGATAATAACGACGATATTAACGACGATAATAACGACGATAAAAAGAAGATAATGACAATAATAACGACGATATTAACGACGATAATAACGACGATAATAAAGACGATATTAACGACGATAATAACGACGATAAAAAGAAGATAATGACAATAATAACGACGATATTATCGATGATATTTTGACGATAACAACGTAGATAATGACGATAATAACGACGATATTAACGACGATAATAACGACGATATTAACGACGATAATAACGACGATAAAAAGAAGATAATGACAATAATAACGACGATATTAACGATGATAATTATGACGATAACAACGAAGATAATGACGATAATAACGACGACATTATCGTCAATGATTATGACAAAATAACGACGATATTAACGACGATAATTATGAGGATGATAAGGATGATAACAACGATGATAATGACGATAATAACGACGACATTAACGACGATGATTATGACAAAATAACGACGATATTAACGACGATAATTATGAGGATGATAAGGACGATAACAACGATGATAATGACGATAATAACGACGACATTAACGACGATGATTGTGACAAAATAACGACGATATTAACGACGATAATTATGAGGATAATAAGGACGATAACAACGATGATAATGACGATAATAACGACGACATTAACGACGATGATTATGAC
Organism: Dolichovespula media; assembly: GCA_911387685.1. Classification (NCBI taxonomy): domain Eukaryota; kingdom Metazoa; phylum Arthropoda; class Insecta; order Hymenoptera; family Vespidae; genus Dolichovespula; species Dolichovespula media. Next base: position 60,177 of record CAJVQJ010000052.1, read on the forward strand.
AAAATAACGACGATATTAACGACGATAATTATGAGGATGATAAGGACGATAACAACGATGATAATGACGATAATAACGACGACATTAGCGACGATGTTTATGACAAAATAACGACGATATTAACGACGATAATTATGAGTATATTAAGGACGATAACAACGATTATAATGACGATATTAACGACGATATTAACGACGATAATAACGACGTTAAAAACGACGATAAAAAGAAGATAATGACAATAATAACGACGATATTATCGATGATATTTATGACGATAACAACGTAGATAATGACGATAATAACGACGACATTAACGACGATGATTATGACAAAATAACGACGATATTAACGACGATAATTATGAGGATGATAAGGACGATAACAACGATGATAATGACGATATTAACGACGATATTAACGACGATAATAACGACGTTAATAACGACGATAAAAAGAAGATAATGACAATAATAACGACGATATTATCGATGATATTTATGACGATAACAACGTAGATAATGACGATAATAACGACGACATTAACGACGATGATTATGACAAAATAACGACGATATTAACGACGATAATTATGAGGATAATAAGGACGATAACAACGATGATAATGACGATATTAACGACGATATTAACGACGATAATAACGACGATATTAACGACGATAATAAAGACAATAAAAAGAAGATAATGACAATAATAACGACGATATTAAAGATAATATTTATGACGATAACAACGTAGATAATGACGATAATAACGACGACATTAACGACGATGATTATGACAAAATAACGACGATATTAACGACGATAATTATGAGGATGATAAGGACGATAACAACGATGATAATGACGATATTAACGACGATATTAACGACGATAATAACGACGATATTAACGACGATAATAACGACGATAAAAAGAAGATAATGACAATAATAACGACGATATTAACGACGATAATAACGACGATAATAAAGACGATATTAACGACGATAATAACGACGATAAAAAGAAGATAATGACAATAATAACGACGATATTATCGATGATATTTTGACGATAACAACGTAGATAATGACGATAATAACGACGACATTAACGACGATAATAACGACGTTAAAAACGACGATAAAAAGAAGATAATGACAATAATAACGACGATATTATCGATGATATTTATGACGATAACAACGTAGATAATGACGATAATAACGACGACATTAACGACGATGATTATGACAAAATAACGACGATATTAACGACGATAATTATGAGGATGATAAGGACGATAACAACGATGATAATGACGATATTAACGACGATATTAACGACGATAATAACGACGTTAATAACGACGATAAAAAGAAGATAATGACAATAATAACGACGATATTATCGATGTTATTTATGACGATAACAACGTAGATAATGACGATAATAACGACGACATTAACGACGATGATTATGACAAAATAACGACGATATTAACGACGATAATTATGAGGATAATAAGGACGATAACAACGATGATAATGACGATATTAACGACGATATTAACGACGATAATAACGACGATATTAACGACGATAATAAAGACAATAAAAAGAAGATAATGACAATAATAACGACGATATTAAAGATAATATTTATGACGATAACAACGTAGATAATGACGATAATAACGACGACATTAACGACGATGATTATGACAAAATAACGACGATATTAACGACGATAATTATGAGGATGATAAGGACGATAACAACGATGATAATGACGATATTAACGACGATATTAACGACGATAATAACGACGATATTAACGACGATAATAACGACGATAAAAAGAAGATAATGACAATAATAACGACGATATTAACGACGATAATAACGACGATAATAAAGACGATATTAACGACGATAATAACGACGATAAAAAGAAGATAATGACAATAATAACGACGATATTATCGATGATATTTTGACGATAACAACGTAGATAATGACGATAATAACGACGACATTAACGACGATGATTATGAGGATGATAAGGACGATAACAACGAAGATAATGACGATATTAACGACGATAATAACGACGATATTAACGACGATAATAACGACGATAAAAAGAAGATAATGACAATAATAACGACGATATTAACAATGATAATAACGACGACATTATCGTCGATGATTATGACAAAATAACGACGATATTAACGACGATAATTATGAGGATGATAAGGATGATAACAACGATGATAATGACGATAATAACGAAGACATTAACGACGATGATTATGACAAAATAACGACGATATTAACGACGATAATTATGAGGATGATAAGGACGATAACAACGATGATAATGACGATATAACGACGATATTAACGACGATAATAACGACGATATTAACGACGATAATAAAGACAATAAAAAGAAGATAATGACAATAATAACGACGATATTAAAGATAATATTTATGACGATAAAAACGTAGATAATGACGATAATAACGACGACATTAACGACGATGATTATGACAAAATAACGACGATATTAACGACGATAATTATGAGGATGATAAGGACGATAACAACGATGATAATGACGATATTAACGACGATATTAACGACGATAATGACGACGATATTAACGACGATAATGACGACGATAAAAAGAAGATAATGACAATAATAACGACGATATTAACGACGATAATAACGACGATAATAAAGACGATATTAACGACGATAATAACGACGATAAAAAGAAGATAATAACAATAATAACGACGATATTATCGATGATATTTTGACGATAACAACGTAGATAATGACGATAATAACGACGACATTAATGACGATGATTATGACAAAATAACGACGATATTAACGACGATAATTATGAGGATGATAAGGACGATAACAACGATGATAATGACGATATTAACGACGATATTAACGACGATAATAACGACGTTAATAACGACGATAAAAAGAAGATAATGACAATAATAACGACGATATTATCGATGATATTTATGACGATAACAACGTAGATAATGACGATAATAACGACGACATTAACGACGATGATTATGACAAAATAACGACGATATTAACGACGATAATTATGAGGATAATAAGGACGATAACAACGATGATAATGACGATATTAACGACGATATTAACGACGATAATAACGACGATATTAACGACGATAATAAAGACAATAAAAAGAAGATAATGACAATAATAACGACGATATTAAAGATAATATTTATGACGATAACAACGTAGATAATGACGATAATAACGACGACATTAACGACGATGATTATGACAAAATAACGACGATATTAACGACGATAATTATGAGGATGATAAGGACGATAACAACGATGATAATGACGATATTAACGACGATATTAACGACGATAATAACGACGATATTAACGACGATAATAACGACGATAAAAAGAAGATAATGACAATAATAACGACGATATTAACGACGATAATAACGACGATAATAAAGACGATATTAACGACGATAATAACGACGATAAAAAGAAGATAATGACAATAATAACGACGATATTATCGATGATATTTTGACGATAACAACGTAGATAATGACGATAATAACGACGACATTAACGACGATGATTATGAGGATGATAAGGACGATAACAACGATGATAATGACGATATTAACGACGATAATAACGACGATATTAACGACGATAATAACGACGATAAAAAGAAGATAATGACAATAATAACGACGATATTATCGTCGATGATTATGACAAAATAACGACGATATTAACGACGATAATTATGAGGATGATAAGGATGATAACAACGATGATAATGACGATAATAACGAAGACATTAACGACGATGATTATGACAAAATAACGACGATATTAACAACGATAATTATGAGGATGATAAGGACGATAACAACGATGATAATGACGATATAACGACGATATTAACGACGATAATAACGACGATATTAACGACGATAATAAAGACAATAAAAAGAAGATGATGACAATAATAACGACGATATTAAAGATAATATTTATGACGATAACAACGTAGATAATGACGATAATAACGACGACATTAACGACGATGATTATGACAAAATAACGACGATATTAACGACGATAATTATGAGGATGATAAGGACGATAACAACGATGATAATGACGATATTAACGACGATATTAACGACGATAATAACGACGATATTAACGACGATAATGACGACGATAAAAAGAAGATAATGACAATAATAACGACGATATTAACGACGATAATAACGACGATAATAAAGACGATATTAACGACGATAATAACGACGATAAAAAGAAGATAATGACAATAATAACGACGATATTATCGATGATATTTTGTACGATAACAACGTAGATAATGACGATAATAACGACGACATTAATGAGGATGATTATGACAAAATAACGACGATATTAACGACGATAATTATGAGGATGATAAGGACGATAACAACGATAATAATGACGATATTAACGACGATATTAACGACGATAATAACGACGTTAATAACGACGATAAAAAGAAGATAATGACAATAATAACGACGATATTATCGATGATATTTATGACGATAACAACGTAGATAATGACGATAATAACGACGACATTAACGACGATGATTATGAGGATGATAAGGACGATAACAACGATGATAATGACGATATTAACGACGATAATAACGACGATAAAAAGAAGATAATGACAATAATAACGACGATATTAACGATGATAATTATGACGATAACAACGAAGATAATGACGATAATAACGACGACATTATCGTCGATGATTATGACAAAATAACGACGATATTAACGACGATAATTATGAGGATGATAAGGATGATAACAACGATGATAATGACGATAATAACGACGATATTAACGACGATAATAACGACGATATTAACGACGATAATAAAGACAATAAAAAGAAGATAATGACAATAATAACGACGATATTAAAGATAATATTTATGACGATAACAACGTAGATAATGACGATAATAACGACGACATTAACGACGATGATTATGACAAAATAACGACGATATTAACGACGATAATTATGAGGATGATAAGGAAGATAACAACGATGATAATGACGATATTAACGACGATATTAACGACGATAATAACGACGTTAATAACGACGATAAAAAGAAGATAATGACAATAATAACGACGATATTATCGATGATATTTATGACGATAACAACGTATATAATGACGATAATAACGACGTCATTAACGACGATGATTATGACAAAATAACGACGATATTAACGACGATAATTATGAGGATAATAAGGACGATAACAACGATGATAATGACGATATTAACGACGATATTAACGACGATAATAACGACGATATTAACGTCGATAATAAAGACAATAAAAAGAAGATAATGACAATAATAACGACGATATTAAAGATAATATTTATGACGATAACAACGTAGATAATTACGATAATAACGACGACATTAACGACGGTGATTATGACAAAATAACGACGATATTAACGACGATAATTATGAGGATGATAAGGACGATAACAACGATGATAATGACGATATTAACGACGATATTAACGACGATAATAACGACGATATTAACGACGATAATAACGACGATAAAAAGAAGATAATGACAATAATAACGACGATATTAACGACGATAATAACGACGATAATAAAGACGATATTAACGACGATAATAACGACGATAAAAAGAAGATAATGACAATAATAACGACGATATTATCGATGATATTTTGACGATAACAACGTAGATAATGACGATAATAACGACGACATTAATGACGATGATTATGACAAAATAACGACGATATTAACGACGATAATTATGAGGATGATAAGGACGATAACAACAATGATAATGACGATAATAACTACGACATTAGCGACGAAGTTTATGACAAAATAACGACGATATTAACGACGATAATTATGAGGATGATAAGGACGATAACAACGATGATAATGACGATATAACGACGATATTAACGACGATAATAACGACGATATTAACGACGATAATAAAGACAATAAAAAGAAGATAATGACAATAATAACGACGATATTAAAGATAATATTTATGACGATAACAACGTAGATAATGACGATAATAACGACGACATTAACGACGATGATTATGACAAAATAACGACGATATTAACGACGATAATTATGAGGATGATAAGGACGATAACAACGATGATAATGACGATATTAACGACGATATTAACGACGATAATAACGACAATATTAACGACGATAATGACGACGATAAAAAGAAGATAATGACAATAATAACGACGATATTAACGACGATAATAACGACAATAATAAAGACGATATTAACGACGATAATAACGACGATAAAAAGAAGATAATGACAATAATAACGACGATATTATCGATGATATTTTGACGATAACAACGTAGATAATGACGATAATAACGACGACATTAATGACGATGATTATGACAAAATAACGACGATATTAACGACGATAATTATGAGGATGATAAGGACGATAACAACGATGATAATGACGATATTAACGACGATATTAACGACGATAATAACGACGTTAATAACGACGATAAAAAGAAGATAATGACAATAATAACGACGATATTATCGATGATATTTATGACGATAACAACGTAGATAATGACGATAATAACGACGACATTAACGACGATGATTATGAGGATGATAAGGACGATAACAACGATGATAATGACGATATTAACGACGATAATAACGACGATAAAAAGAAGATAATGACAATAATAACGACGATATTAACGATGATAATTATGACGATAACAACGAAGATAATGACGATAATAACGACGACATTATCGTCGATGATTATGACAAAATAACGACGATATTAACGACGATAATTATGAGGATGATAAGGATGATAACAACGATGATAATGACGATAATAACGACGATATTAACGACGATAATAACGACGATATTAACGACGATAATAAAGACAATAAAAAGAAGATAATGACAATAATAACGACGATATTAAAGATAATATTTATGACGATAACAACGTAGATAATGACGATAATAACGACGACATTAACGACGATGATTATGACAAAATAACGACGATATTAACGACGATAATTATGAGGATGATAAGGACGATAACAACGATGATAATGACGATATTAACGACGATATTAACGACGATAATAACGACGATATTAACGACGATAATAACGACGATAAAAAGAAGATAATGACAATAATAACGACGATATTAACGACGATAATAACGACGATAATAAAGACGATATTAACAACGATAATAACGACGATAAAAAGAAGATAATAACAATAATAACGACGATATTATCGATGATATTTTTACGATAACAACGTAGATAATGACGATAATAACGACGACATTAACGACGATAATAACGACGTTAAAAACGACGATAAAAAGAAGATAATGACAATAATAACGACGATATTATCGATGATATTTATGACGATAACAACGTAGATAATGACGATAATAACGACGACATTAACGACGATGATTATGAGGATGATAAGGACGATAACAACGATGATAATGACGATATTAACGACGATAATAACGACGATATTAACGACGATAATAACGACGATAAAAAGAAGATAATGACAATAATAACGACGATATTAACGATGATAATTATGACGATAACAACGAAGATAATGACGATAATAACGACGACATTATCGTCGATGATTATGACAACATAACGACGATATTAACGACGATAATTATGAGGATGATAAGGATGATAACAACGATGATAATGACGATAATAACGAAGACATTAACGACGATGATTATGACAAAATAACGACGATATTAACGACGATAATTATGAGGATGATAAGGACGATAAAAACGATGATAATGACGATAATAACGACGACATTAGCGACGATGTTTATGACAAAATAACGACGATATTAACGACGATAATTATGAGGATGATAAGGACGATAACAACGATGATAATGACGATATTAACGACGATATTAACGACGATAATAACGACGTTAATAACGACGATAAAAAGAAGATAATGACAATAATAACGACGATATTATCGATGATATTTATGACGATAACAACGTAGATAATGACGATAATAACGACGACATTATCGTCGATGATTATGACAAAATAACGACGATATTAACGACGATAATTATGAGGATGATAAGGATGATAACAACGATGATAATGACGATAATAACGACGATATTAACGGCGATAATAAAGACAATAAAGAGAAGATAATGACAATAATAACGACGATATTAAAGATAATATTTATGACGATAACTACGTAGATAATGACGATAATAACGACGACATTAACGACGATGATTATGACAAAATAACGACGATATTAACGACGATAATTATGAGGATGATAAGGACGATAAAAACGATGATAATGACGATAATAACGACGACATTAACGACGATGATTGTGACAAAATAACGACGATATTAACGACGATAATTATGAGGATAATAAGGACGATAACAACGATGATAATGACGATAATAACGACGACATTAACGACGATGATTATGACAAAATAACGACGATATTAACGACGATAATTATGAGGATGATAAGGACGATAACAACGATGATAATGACGATAATAACGACGATATTAACGACGATAATAACGACGTTAAAAACGACGATAAAAAGAAGATAATGACAATAATAACGACGATATTATCGATGATATTTATGACGATAACAACGTAGATAATGACGATAATAACGACGACATTAACGACGATGATTATGACAAAATAACGACGATATTAACGACGATAATTATGAGGATGATAAGGACGATAACAACGATGATAATGACGATATTAACGACGATATTAACGACGATAATAACGACGTTAATAACGACGATAAAAAGAATATAATGACAATAATAACGACGATATTATCGATGATATTTATGACGATAACAACGTAGATAATGACGATAATAACGACGACATTAACGACGATGATTATGACAAAATAACGACGATATTAACGACGATAATTATGAGGATAATAAGGACGATAACAACGATGATAATGACGATATTAACGACGACATTAACGACGATGATTATGACAAAATAACGACGATATTAACGACGATAATTATGAGGATAATAAGGACGATAACAACGATGATAATGACGATATTAACGACGATATTAACGACGATAATAACGACGATATTAACGTCGATAATAAAGACAATAAAAAGAAGATAATGACAATAATAACGACGATATTAAAGATAATATTTATGACGATAACAACGTAGATAATGACGATAATAACGACGACATTAACGACGATGATTATGACAAAATAACGACGATATTAACGACGATAATTATGAGGATGATAAGGACGATAACAACGATGATAATGACGATAATAACGACGACATTAACGACGATGATTGTGACAAAATAACGACGATATTAACGACGATAATTATGAGGATAATAAGGACGATAACAACGATGATAATGACGATATTAACGACGATAATAACGACGATATTAACGACGATAATAACGACGATAAAAAGAAGATAATGACAATAATAACGACGATATTAACGATGATAATTATGACGATAACAACGAAGATAATGACGATAATAACGACGATATTAACGTCGATAATAAAGACAATAAAAAGAAGATAATGACAATAATAACGACGATATTAAAGATAATATTTATGACGATAACAACGTAGATAATGACGATAATAACGACGACATTAACGACGATGATTATGACAAAATAACGACGATATTAACGACGATAATTATGAGGATGATAAGGACGATAACAACGATGATAATGACGATAATAACGACGACATTAACGATGATGATTGTGACAAAATAACGACGATATTAACGACGATAATTATGAGGATAATAAGGACGATAACAACGATGATAATGACGATATTAACGACGATAATAACGACGATATTAACGACGATAATAACGACGATAAAAAGAAGATAATGACAATAATAACGACGATATTAACGATGATAATTATGACGATAACAACGAAGATAATGACGATAATAACGACGACATTATCGTCGATGATTATGACAAAATAACGACGATATTAACGACGATAATTATGAGGATGATAAGGACGATAACAACGATGATAATGACGATAATAACGACGACATTAGCGACGATGTTTATGACAAAATAACGACGATATTAACGACGATAATTATGAGGATAATAAGGACGATAACAACGATTATAATGACGATATTAACGACGACATTAGCGACGATGTTTATGAAAATAACGACGATGATTATGACAAAATAACGACGATATTAACGACGATAATTATGAGTATGATAAGGACGATAAAAACGATGATAATGACGATATTAACGACGATATTAACGACGATAATAACGACGTTAATAACGACGATAAAAAGAAGATAATGACAATAATAACGACGATATTATCGATGATATTTATGACGATAACACCGTAGATAATGACGATAATAACGACGACATTAACGACGATGATTATGAGGATGATAAGGAAGATAACAACGATGATAATGACGATATTAACGACGATATTAACGACGATAATAACGACGTTAATAACGACGATAAAAAGAAGATAATGACAATAATAACGACGATATTATCGATGATATTTATGACGATAACAACGTAGATAATGACGATAATAACGACGACATTAACGACGATGATTATGACAAAATAACGACGCTATTAACGACGATAATTATGAGGATAATAAGGACGATAACAACGATGATAATGACGATATTAACGACGATATTAACGACGATAATAACGACGATATTAACGACGATATTAACGACGATATTAACGACGATAATAAAGACAATAAAAAGAAGATAATGACAATAATAACGACGATATTAACGATGATATTTATGACGATAACAACGTAGATAATGACGATAATAACGACGACATTAACGACGATGATTATGACAAAATAACGACGATATTAACGACGATAATTATGAGGATGATAAGGACGATAACAACGATGATAATGACGATAATAACGACGACATTAACGACGATGATTGTGACAAAATAACGACGATATTAACGACGATAATTATGAGGATAATAAGGACGATAACAACGATGATAATGACGATATTAACGACGATAATAACGACGATATTAACGACGATAATAACGACGATAAAAAGAAGATAATGACAATAATAACGACGATATTAACGATGATAATTATGACGATAACAACGAAGATAATGACGATAATAACAACGACATTATCGTCGATGATTATGACAAAATAACGACGATATTGACGACGATAATTATGAGGATGATAAGGACGATAACAACGATGATAATGACGATAATAACGACGACATTAGCGACGATGTTTATGACAAAATAACGACGATATTAACGACGATAATTATGAGGATGATAAGGACGATAACAACGATGATAATGACGGAAATAACGACGACATTAGCGACGATGTTTATGACAAAATAACGACGATATTAACGACGATAATTATGAGGATAATAAGGACGATAACAACGAAGATAATGACGATAATAACGACGACATTAACGACAATGATTATGACAAAATAACGACGATATTAAGGACGATAATTATGAGGATGATAAGGACGATAACAACGATGATAATGACGATAATAACGACGACATTAGCGACGATGTTTATGACAAAATAACGACGATATTAACGACAATAACTATGAGGATAATATGGACGATAACAACGATGATAATGACGATATTAACGACGATAATAACGACGTTAATAACGACGATAAAAAGAAGATAATGACAATAATAACGACGATATTATCGATGATATTTATGACGATAACAACGATGATAATGACGATAATAACGACGACATTAACGACGATGATTATGACAAAATAACGACGATATTAACGACGATAATTATGAGGATAATAAGGAAGATAACAACGATGATAATGACGATATTAACGACGATATTAACGACGATAATAACGACGATATTAACGACGATAATAAAGACAATAAAAAGAAGATAATGACAATAATAACGACGATATTAACGATAATATTTATGACGATAACAACGTTGATAATGACGATAATAACGACGACATTAACGACGATGATTATGACAAAATAACGACGATATTAACGACGATAATTATGAGGATGATAATGACGATAATAACGACGACATTAACGACGATGATTGTGACAAAATAACGACGATATTAACGACGATAATTATGAGGATAATAAGGACGATAACAACGATGATAATGACGATATTAACGACGATATTAACGACGATAATAACGACGATATTAACGACGATAATAACGACGATAAAAAGAAGATAATGACAATAATAACGACGATATTAACGATGATAATTATGACGATAACAACGAAGATAATGACGATAATAACGACGACATTATCGTCGATGATTATGACAAAATAACGACGATATTAACGACGATAAATATGAGGATGATAAGGATGATAACAACGATGATAATGACGATAATAACGACGACATTAGCGACGATGTTTATGACAAAATAACGACGGTGATTATGACAAAATAACGACGATATTAACGACGATAATTATGAGTATGATAAGGACGATAACAACGATGATAATGACGATATTAACGACGATATTAACGACGATAATAACGACGTTAATAACGACGATAAAAAGAAGATAATGACAATAATAACGACGATATTATCGATGATATTTATGACGATAACAACGTAGATAATGACGATAATAACGACGACATTAACGACGATGATTATGAGGATGATAAGGAAGATAACAACGATGATAATGACGATATTAACGACGATATTAACGACGATAATAACGACGTTAATAACGACGATAAAAAGAAGATAATGACAATAATAACGACCATATTATCGATGATATTTATGACGATAACAACGTAGATAATGACGATAATAACGACGACATTAACGACGATGATTATGACAAAATAACGACGATATTAACGACGATAATTATGAGGATAATAAGGACGATAACAACGATGATAATGACGATATTAACGACGATATTAACGACGATAATAACGACGATATTAACGACGTTAATAACGACGATATTAACGACGATAATAAAGACAATAAAAAGAAGATAATGACAATAATAACGACGATATTAACGATGATATTTATGACGATAACAACGAAGATAATGACGATAATAACGACGACATTATCGTCGATGATTATGACAAAATAACGACGATATTAACGACGATAATTATGAGGATGATAAGGACGATAACAACGATGATAATGACGATAATAACGACGACATTAGCGACGATGTTTATGACAAAATAACGACGATATTAACGACGATAATTATGAGGATAATAAGGACGATAACAACGATTATAATGACGATATTAACGACGATATTAACGACGATAATAACGACGTTAAAAACGACGATAAAAAGAAGATAATGACAATAATAACGACGATATTATCGATGATATTTATGACGATAACAACGTAGATAATGACGATAATAACGACGACATTAACGACGATGATTATGACAAAATAACGACGATAATTATGAGGATGATAAGGACGATAACAACGATGATAATGACGATATTAACGACGATATTAACGACGATAATAATGACGTTAATAACGACGATAAAAAGAAGATAATGACAATAATAACGACGATATTATCGATGATATTTATGACGATAACAACGTAGATAATGACGATAATTACGACGACATTAACGACGATGATTATGACAAAATAACGACGATATTAACGACGATAATTATGAGGATAATAAGGACGATAACAACGATGATAATGACGATATTAACGACGATATTAACGACGATAATAACGACGATATTAACGACGATAATAAAGACAATAAAGAGAAGATAATGACAATAATAACGACGATATTAAAGATAATATTTATGACGATAACAACGTAGATAATGACGATAATAACGACGACATTAACGACGATGATTATGACAAAATAACGACGATATTAACGACGATAATTATGAGGATAATAAGGACGATAACAACGATTATAATGACGATATTAACGACGATATTAACGACGATAATAACGACGATAAAAAGAAGATAATGACAATAATAACGACGATATTAACGACGATAATAACGACGATAATAAAGACGATATTAACGACGATAATAACGACGATAAAAAGAAGATAATGACAATAATAACGACGATATTATCGATGATATTTTGACGATAACAACGTAGATAATGACGATAATAACGACGACATTAACGACGATAATAACGACGTTAAAAACGACGATAAAAAGAAGATAATGACAATAATAACGACGATATTATCGATGATATTTATGACGATAACAACGTAGATAATGACGATAATAACGACGACATTAACGACGATGATTATGACAAAATAACGACGATATTAACGACGATAATTATGAGGATGATAAGGACGATAACAACGATGATAATGACGATATTAACGACGATATTAACGACGACAATAACGACGTTAATAACGACGATAAAAAGAAGATAATGAAAATAATAACGACGATATTATCGATGATATTTATGACGATAACAACGTAGATAATGACGATAATAACGACGACATTAACGACGATGATTATGAGGATGATAAGGACGATAACAACGATGATAATGACGATATTAACGACGATAATAACGACGATATTAACGACGATAATAACGACGATAAAAAGAAGATAATGACAATAATAACGACGATATTAACGATGATAATTATGACGATAACAACGAAGATAATGACGATAATAACGACGACATTATCGTCGATGATTATGACAAAATAACGACGATATTAACGACGATAATTATGAGGATGATAAGGATGATAACAACGATGATAATGACGATAATAACGAAGTCATTAACGACGATGATTATGACAAAATAACGACGATATTAACGACGATAATTATGAGGATGATAAGGACGATAACAACGATGATAATGACGATAATAACGACGACATTAGCGACGATAATAACGACGTTAAAAACGACGATAAAAAGAAGATAATGACAATAATAACGACGATATTATCGATGATATTTATGACGATAACAACGTAGATAATGACGATAATAACGACGACATTAACGACGATGATTATGACAAAATAAGGACGATATTAACGACGATAATTATGAGGATAATAAGGACGATAACAACGATGATAATGACGATATTAACGACGATATTAACGACGATAATAACGACGATATTAACGTCGATAATAAAGACAATAAAAAGAAGATAATGACAATAATAACGACGATATGAAAGATAATATTTATGACGATAACAACGTAGATAATGACGATAATAACGACGACATTAACGACGATGATTATGACAAAATAACGACGATATTAACGACGATAATTATGAGGATGATAAGGACGATAACAACGATGATAATGACGATAATAACGACGACATTAACGACGATGATTGTGACAAAATAACGACGATAATTATGAGGATAATAAGGACGATAACAACGAATATAATGACGATATTAACGACGATAATAACGACGATATTAACGACGATAATAACGACGATAAAAAGAAGATAATGACAATAATAACGACGATATTAACGATGATAATTATGACGATAACAACGAAGATAATGACGATAACAACGACGACATTATCGTCGATGATTATGACAAAATAACGACGATATTAACGACGATAATTATGAGGATGATAAGGACGATAACAACGATGATAATGACGATAATAACGACGACATTAGCGACGATGTTTATGACAAAATAACGACGATATTAACGACGATAATTATGAGGATAATAAGGACGATAACAACGATTATAATGACGATATTAACGACGATATTAACGACGATAATAACGAAGTTAAAAACGACGATAAAAAGAAGATAATGACAATAATAACGACGATATTATCGATGATATTTATGACGATAACAACGTAGATAATGACGATAATAACGACGACATTAACGACGATGATTATGACAAAATAACGACGATATTAACGACGATAATTATGAGGATGATAAGGACGATAACAACGATGATAATGACGATAATAACGACGACATTAACGACGATGATTATGACAAAATAACGACGATATTAACGACGATAATTATGAGGATGATAAGGACGATAACAACGATGATAATGACGATAATAACGACGACATTAGCGACGATGTTTATGACAAAATAACGACGATATTAACGACGATAATTATGAGGATAATAAGGACGATAACAACGATTATAATGACGATATTAACGACGATATTAACGACGATAATAACGACGTTAAAAACGACGATAAAAAGAAGATAATGACAATAATAACGACGATATTATCGATGATATTTATGACGATAACAACGTAGATAATGACGATAATAACGACGACATTAACGACGATGATTATGACAAAATAACGACGATAATTATGAGGATGATAAGGACGATAACATCGATGATAATGACGATATTAACGACGATAATAACGACGATATTAACGACGATAATAACGACGATAAAAAGAAGATAATGACAATAATAACGACGATATTAACGATGATAATTATGACGATAACAACGAAGATAATGACGATAATAACGACGACATTATCGTCGATGATTATGACAAAATAACGACGATATTAACGACGATAATTATGAGGATGATAAGGATGATAACAACGATGATAATGACGATAATAACGAAGACATTAACGACGATGATTATGACAAAATAACGACGATATTAACGACGATAATTATGAGGATGATAAGGACGATAACAACGATGATAATGACGATAATAACGACGACATTAGCGACGATAATAACGACGTTAAAAACGACGATAAAAAGAAGATAATGACAATAATAACGACGATATTATCGATGATATTTATGACGATAACAACGTAGATAATGACGATAATAACGACGACATTAACGACGATGATTATGACAAAATAAGGACGATATTAACGACGATAATTATGAGGATAATAAGGACGATAACAACGATGATAATGACGATATTAACGACGATATTAACGACGATAATAACGACGATATTAACGTCGATAATAAAGACAATAAAAAGAAGATAATGACAATAATAACGACGATATGAAAGATAATATTTATGACGATAACAACGTAGATAATGACGATAATAACGACGACATTAACGACGATGATTATGACAAAATAACGACGATATTAACGACGATAATTATGAGGATGATAAGGACGATAACAACGATGATAATGACGATAATAACGACGACATTAACGACGATGATTGTGACAAAATAACGACGATAATTATGAGGATAATAAGGACGATAACAACGATGATAATGACGATATTAACGACGATAATAACGACGATATTAACGACGATAATAACGACGATAAAAAGAAGATAATGACAATAATAACGACGATATTAACGATGATAATTATGACGATAACAACGAAGATAATGACGATAATAACGACGACATTATCGTCGATGATTATGACAAAATAACGACGATATTAACGACGATAATTATGAGGATGATAAGGACGATAACAACGATGATAATGACGATAATAACGACGACATTAGCGACGATGTTTATGACAAAATAACGACGATATTAACGACGATAATTATGAGGATAATAAGGACGATAACAACGATTATAATGACGATATTAACGACGATATTAACGACGATAATAACGACGTTAAAAACGACGATAAAAAGAAGATAATGACAATAATAACGACGATATTATCGATGATATTTATGACGATAACAACGTAGATAATGACGATAATAACGACGACATTAACGACGATGATTATGACAAAATAACGACGATATTAACGACGATAATTATGAGGATGATAAGGACGATAACAACGATGATAATGACGATAATAACGACGACATTAACGACGATGATTATGACAAAATAACGACGATATTAACGACGATAATTATGAGGATGATAAGGACGATAACAACGATGATAATGACGATAATAACGACGACATTAGCGACGATGTTTATGACAAAATAACGACGATATTAACGACGATAATTATGAGGATAATAAGGACGATAACAACGATTATAATGACGATATTAACGACGATATTAACGACGATAATAACGACGTTAAAAACGACGATAAAAAGAAGATAATGACAATAATAACGACGATATTATCGATGATATTTATGACGATAACAACGTAGATAATGACGATAATAACGACGACATTAACGACGATGATTATGACAAAATAACGACGATAATTATGAGGATGATAAGGACGATAACAACGATGATAATGACGATATTAACGACGATATTAACGACGATAATAACGACGTTAATAACGACGATAAAAAGAAGATAATGACAATAATAACGACGATATTATCGATGATATTTATGACGATAACAACGTAGATAATGACGATAATTACGACGACATTAACGACGATGATTATGACAAAATAACGACGATATTAACGACGATAATTAAGAGGATAATAAGGACGATAACAACGATGATAATGACGATATTAACGACGATATTAACGACGATAATAACGACGATATTAACGACGATAATAACGACGTTAAAAACGACGATAAAAAGAAGATAATGACAATAATAACGACGATATTATCGATGATATTTATGACGATAACAACGTAGATAATGACGATAATTACGACGACATTAACGACGATGATTATGACAAAATAACGACGATATTAACGACGATAATTAAGAGGATAATAAGGACGATAACAACGATGATAATGACGATATTAACGACGATATTAACGACGATAATAACGACGATATTAACGACGATAATAAAGACAATAAAGAGAAGATAATGACAATAATAACGACGATATTAAAGATAATATTTATGACGATAACAACGTAGATAATGACGATAATAACGACGACATTAACGACGATGATTATGACAAAATAACGACGATATTAACGACGATAATTACGAGGATGATAAGGACGATAACAACGATGATAATGACGATAATAACGACGACATTAGCGACGATGTTTATGACAAAATAACGACGATATTAACGACGATAATTATGAGGATAATAAGGACGATAACAACGATTATAATGACGATATTAACGACGATATTAACGACGATAATAACGACGATAAAAAGAAGATAATGACAATAATAACGACGATATTAACGACGATAATAACGACGATAATAAAGACGATATTAACGACGATAATAACGACGATAAAAAGAAGATAATGACAATAATAACGACGATATTATCGATGATATTTTGACGATAACAACGTAGATAATGACGATAATAACGACGACATTAACGACGATAATAACGACGTTAAAAACGACGATAAAAAGAAGATAATGACAATAATAACGACGATATTATCGATGATATTTATGACGATAACAACGTAGATAATGACGATAATAACGACGACATTAACGACGATGATTATGACAAAATAACGACGATATTAACGACGATAATTATGAGGATGATAAGGACGATAACAACGATGATAATGACGATATTAACGACGATATTAACGACGATAATAACGACGTTAATAACGACGATAAAAAGAAGATAATGAAAATAATAACGACGATATTATCGATGATATTTATGACGATAACAACGTAGATAATGACGATAATAACGACGACATTAACGACGATGATTATGAGGATGATAAGGACGATAACAACGATGATAATGACGATATTAACGACGATAATAACGACGATATTAACGACGATAATAACAACGATAAAAAGAAGATAATGACAATAATAACGACGATATTAACGATGATAATTATTACGATAACAACGAAGATAATGACGATAATAACGACGACATTATCGTCGATGATTATGACAAAATAACGAGGATATTAACGACGATATTTATGAGGATGATAAGGATGATAACAACGATGATAATGACGATAATAACGAAGACATTAACGACGATGATTATGACAAAATAACGACGATATTAACGACGATAATTATGAGGATGATAAGGACGATAACAACGATGATAATGACGATAATAACGACGACATTAGCGACGATGATTGTGACAAAATAACGACGATATTAACGACGATAATTATGAGGATAATAAGGACGATAACAACGATGATAATGACGATATTAACGACGATAATAACGACGATATTAACGACGATAATAACGACGATAAAAAGAAGATAATGACAATAATAACGACGATATTAACGATGATAATTATGACGATAACAACGAAGATAATGACGATAATAACGACGACATTAACGACGATGATTATGACAAAATAACGACGATATTAACGACGATAATTATGAGGATGATAAGGACGATAACAACGATGATAATGACGATAATAACGACGACATTAACGACGATGATTGTGACAAAATAACGACGATATTAACGACGATAATTTTGAGGATAATAAGGACGATAACAACGATGATAATGACGATATTAACGACGATAATAACGACGATATTAACGACGATAATAACGACGATAAAAAGAAGATAATGACAATAATAACGACGATATTAACGATGATAATTATGACGATAACAACGAAGATAATGACGATAATAACGACGACATTAACGACGATGATTATGACAAAATAACGACGATATTAACGACGATAATTATGAGGATGATAAGGACGATAACAACGATGATAATGACGATAATAACGACGACATTAACGACGATGATTGTGACAAAATAACGACGATATTAACGACGATAATTATGAGGATAATAAGGACGATAACAACGATGATAATGACGATATTAACGACGATATTAACGACGATAATAACGACGATATTAACGTCGATAATAAAGACAATAAAAAGAAGATAATGACGATAATAACGACGACATTAACGACGATGATTATGACAAAATAACGACGATATTAACGACGATAATTATGAGGATGATAAGGACGATAACAACGATGATAATGACGATAATAACGACGACATTAACGACGATGATTGTGACAAAATAACGACGATATTAACGACGATAATTATGAGGATAATAAGGACGATAACAACGATGATAATGACGATATTAACGACGATAATAACGACGATATTAACGACGATAATAACGACGATAAAAAGAAGATAATGACAATAATAACGACGATATTAACGATGATAATTATGACGATAACAACGAAGATAATGACGATAATAACGACGACATTAACGACGATGATTATGACAAAATAACGACGATATTAACAACGATAATTATGAGGATGATAAGGACGATAACAACGATGATAATGACGATAATAACGACGACATTAACGACGATGATTGTGACAAAATAACGACGATATTAACGACGATAATTATGAGGATAATAAGGACGATAACAACGATGATAATGACGATATTAACGACGATAATAACGACGATATTAACGACGATATTAACGACGATAATAACGACGTTAAAAACGACGATAAAAAGAAGATAATGACAATAATAACGACGATATTATCGATGATATTTATGACGATAACAACGTAGATAATGACGATAATAACGACGACATTAACGACGATGATTATGACAAAATAACGACGATATTAACGACGATAATTATGAGGATGATAAGGACGATAACAACGATGATAATGACGATAATAACGACGACATTAGCGACGATGTTTATGACAAAATAACGACGATATTAACGACGATAATTATGAGGATAATAAGGACGATAACAACGATTATAATGACGATATTAACGACGATATTAACGACGATAATAACGACGTTAAAAACGACGATAAAAAGAAGATAATGACAATAATAACGACGATATTATCGATGATATTTATGACGATAACAACGTAGATAATGACGATAATAACGACGACATTAACGACGATGATTATGACAAAATAACGACGATATTAACGACGATAATTATGAGGATGATAAGGACGATAACAACGATGATAATGACGATAATAACGACGACATTAACGACGATGATTGTGACAAAATAACGACGATAATTATGAGGATAATAAGGACGATAACAACGATGATAATGACGATATTAACGACGATAATAACGACGATATTAACGACGATAATAACGACGATAAAAAGAAGATAATGACAATAATAACGACGATATTAACGATGATAATTATGACGATAACAACGAAGATAATGACGATAATAACGACGACATTATCGTCGATGATTATGACAAAATAACGACGATATTAACGACGATAATTATGAGGATGATAAGGACGATAACAACGATGATAATGACGATAATAACGACGACATTAGCGACGATGTTTATGACAAAATAACGACGATATTAACGACGATAATTATGAGGATAATAAGGACGATAACAACGATTATAATGACGATATTAACGACGATATTAACGACGATAATAACGACGTTAAAAACGACGATAAAAAGAAGATAATGACAATAATAACGACGATATTATCGATGATATTTATGACGATAACAACGTAGATAATGACGATAATAACGACGACATTAACGACGATGATTATGACAAAATAACGACGATATTAACGACGATAATTATGAGGATGATAAGGACGATAACAACGATGATAATGACGATAATAACGACGACATTAACGACGATGATTATGACAAAATAACGACGATATTAACGACGATAATTATGAGGATGATAAGGACGATAACAACGATGATAAAGACGATAATAACGACGACATTAGCGACGATGTTTATGACAAAATAACGACGATATTAACGACGATAATTATGAGGATAATAAGGACGATAACAACGATTATAATGACGATATTAACGACGATATTAACAACGATAATAACAACGATATTAACGTCGATAATAAAGACAATAAAAAGAAGATAATGACAATAATAACGACGATATTAAAGATAATATTTATGACGATAACAACGTAGATAATGACGATAATAACGACGACATTAACGACGATGATTATGACAAAATAACGACGATATTAACGACGATAATTATGAGGATGATAAGGACGATAACAACGATGATAATGACGATAATAACGACGACATTAACGACGATGATTGTGACAAAATAACGACGATATTAACGACGATAATTATGAGGATAATAAGGACGATAACAACGATGATAATGACGATATTAACGACGATAATAACGACGATATTAACGACGATAATAACGACGATAAAAAGAAGATAATGACAATAATAACGACGATATTAACGATGATAATTATGACGATAACAACGAAGATAATGACGATAATAACGACGACATTAACGACGATGATTATGACAAAATAACGACGATATTAACAACGATAATTATGAGGATGATAAGGACGATAACAACGATGATAATGACGATAATAACGACGACATTAACGACGATGATTGTGACAAAATAACGACGATATTAACGACGATAATTATGAGGTTAATAAGGACGATAACAACGATGATAATGACGATATTAACGACGATAATAACGACGATATTAACGACGATATTAACGACGATAATAACGACGTTAAAAACGACGATAAAAAGAAGATAATGACAATAATAACGACGATATTATCGATGATATTTATGACGATAACAACGTAGATAATGACGATAATAACGACGACATTAACGACGATGATTATGACAAAATAACGACGATATTAACGACGATAATTATGAGGATGATAAGGACGATAACAACGATGATAATGACGATAATAACGACGACATTAGCGACGATGTTTATGACAAAATAACGACGATATTAACGACGATAATTATGAGGATAATAAGGACGATAACAACGATTATAATGACGATATTAACGACGATATTAAGGACGATAATAACGACGTTAAAAACGACGATAAAAAGAAGATAATGACAATAATAACGACGATATTATCGATGATATTTATGACGATAACAACGTAGATAATGACGATAATAACGACGACATTAACGACGATGATTATGACAAAATAACGACGATATTAACGACGATAATTATGAGGATGATAAGGACGATAACAACGATGATAATGACGATATTAACGACGATATTAACGACGATAATAACGACGTTAATAACGACGATAAAAAGAAGATAATGACAATAATAACGACGATATTATCGATGATATTTATGACGATAACAACGTAGATAATGACGATAATAACGACGACATTAACGACGATGATTATGACAAAATAACGACGATATTAACGACGATAATTATGAGGATGATAAGGACGATAACAACGATGATAATGACGATAATAACGACGACATTAACGACGATGATTGTGACAAAATAACGACGATATTAACGACGATAATTATGAGGATAATAAGGACGATAACAACGATGATAATGACGATATTAACGACGATATTAACGACGATAATAACGACGATATTAACGTCGATAATAAAGACAATAAAAAGAAGATAATGACAATAATAACGACGATATTAAAGATAATATTTATGACGATAACAACGTAGATAATGACGATAATAACGACGACATTAACGACGTTAATTATGACAAAATAACGACGATATTAACGACGATAATTATGAGGATGATAAGGACGATAACAACGATGATAATGACGATAATTACGACGACATTAACGACGATGATTGTGACAAAATAACGACGATATTAACGACGATAATTATGAGGATAATAAGGACGATAACAACGATGATAATGACGATATTAACGACAATAATAACGACGATATTAACGACGATAATAACGACGATAAAAAGAAGATAATGACAATAATAACGACGATATTAACGATGATAATTATGACGATAACAACGAAGATAATGACGATAATAACGACGACATTAACGACGATGATTATGACAAAATAACGACGATATTAACGACGATAATTATGAGGATGATAAGGACGATAACAACGATGATAATGACGATAATAACGACGACATTAACGACGATGATTGTGACAAAATAACGACGATATTAACGACGATAATTATGAGGATAATAAGGACGATAACAACGATGATAATGACGATATTAACGACGATAATAACGACGATATTAACGACGATATTAACGACGATAATAACGACGTTAAAAACGACGATAAAAAGAAGATAATGACAATAATAACGACGATATTATCGATGATATTTATGACGATAACAACGTAGATAATGACGATAATAACGACGACATTAACGACGATGATTATGACAAAATAACGACGATATTAACGACGATAATTATGAGGATGATAAGGACGATAACAACGATGATAATGACGATAATAACGACGACATTAGCGACGATGATTATGACAAAATAACGACGATATTAACGACGATAATTATGAGGATGATAAGGACGATAACAACGATGATAATGACGATAATAACGACGACATTAACGACGATGATTGTGACAAAATAACGACGATATTAACGACGATAATTATGAGGATAATAAGGACGATAACAACGATGATAATGACGATATTAACGACGATAATAACGACGATATTAACGACGATAATAACGACAATAAAAAAAAGATAATGACAATAATAACGACGATATTATCGATGATATTTATGACGATAACAACGTAGATAATGACGATAATAACGACGACATTAACGACGATGATTATGACAAAATAACGACGATATTAACGACGATAATTATGAGGATGATAAGGACGATAACAACGATGATAATGACGATAACAACGACGACATTAACGACGAAGATTATGACAAAATAACGACGATATTAACGACGATAATTATGAGGATGATAAGGACGATAACAACGATGATAATGACGATAATAACGACGACATTAGCGACGATGTTTATGACAAAATAACGACGATATTAACGACGATAATTATGAGGATAATAAGGACGATAACAACGATTATAATGACGATATTAACGACGATATTAACGACGATAATAACGACGTTAAAAACGACGATAAAAAGAAGATAATGACAATAATAACGACGATATTATCGATGATATTTA
This sequence comes from Dolichovespula media, assembly GCA_911387685.1. Lineage (NCBI taxonomy): Eukaryota > Metazoa > Arthropoda > Insecta > Hymenoptera > Vespidae > Dolichovespula > Dolichovespula media. The sequence continues at coordinate 86,957 of CAJVQJ010000052.1, forward strand.
TGACGATAACAACGTAGATAATGACGATAATAACGACGACATTAACGACGATGATTATGACAAAATAACGACGATATTAACGACGATAATTATGAGGATGATAAGGACGATAACAACGATGATAATGACGATATTAACGACGATATTAACGACGATAATAACGACGTTAATAACGACGATAAAAAGAAGATAATGACAATAATAACGACGATATTATCGATGATATTTATGACGATAACAACGTAGATAATGACGATAATAACGACGACATTAACGACGATGATTATGACAAAATAACGACGATATTAACGACGATAATTATGAGGATGATAAGGACGATAACAACGATGATAATGACGATAATAACGACGACATTAACGACGATGATTGTGACAAAATAACGACGATATTAACGACGATAATTATGAGGATAATAAGGACGATAACAACGATGATAATGACGATATTAACGACGATAATAACGACGATATTAACGACGATAATAACGACGATAAAAAGAAGATAATGACAATAATAACGACGATATTAACGATGATAATTATGACGATAACAACGAAGATAATGACGATAATAACGACGACATTATCGTCGATGATTATGACAAAATAACGACGATATTAACGACGATAATTATGAGGATGATAAGGACGATAACAACGATGATAATGACGATAATAACGACGACATTAACGACGATGATTGTGACAAAATAACGACGATATTAACGACGATAATTATGAGGATAATAAGGACGATAACAACGATGATAATGACGATATTAACGACGATATTAACGACGATAATAACGACGATATTAACGTCGATAATAAAGACAATAAAAAGAAGATAATGACAATAATAACGACGATATTAAAGATAATATTTATGACGATAACAACGTAGATAATGACGATAATAACGACGACATTAACGACGATGATTATGACAAAATAACGACGATATTAACGACGATAATTATGAGGATGATAAGGACGATAACAACGATGATAATGACGATAATAACGACGACATTAACGACGATGATTGTGACAAAATAACGACGATATTAACGACGATAATTATGAGGATAATAAGGACGATAACAACGATGATAATGACGATATTAACGACGATAATAACGACGATATTAACGACGATAATAACGACGATAAAAAGAAGATAATGACAATAATAACGACGATATTAACGATGATAATTATGACGATAACAACGAAGATAATGACGATAATAACGACGACATTAACGACGATGATTATGACAAAATAACGACGATATTAACGACGATAATTATGAGGATGATAAGGACGATAACAACGATGATAATGACGATAATAACGACGACATTAACGACGATGATTGTGACAAAATAACGACGATATTAACGACGATAATTATGAGGATAATAAGGACGATAACAACGATTATAATGACGATATTAACGACGATATTAACGACGATAATAACGACGTTAAAAACGACGATAAAAAGAAGATAATGACAATAATAACGACGATATTATCGATGATATTTATGACGATAACAACGTAGATAATGACGATAATAACGACGACTTTAACGACGATGATTATGACAAAATAACGACGATATTAACGACGATAATTATGAGGATAATAAGGACGATAACAACGATGATAATGACGATAACAACGACGACATTAACGACGATGATTATGACAAAATAACGACGATATTAACGACGATAATTATGAGGATGATAAGGACGATAACAACGATGATAATGACGATAATAACGACGACATTAGCGACGATGTTTATGACAAAATAACGACGATATTAACGACGATAATTATGAGGATAATAAGGACGATAACAACGATTATAATGACGATATTAACGACGATATTAACGACGATAATAACGACGTTAAAAACGACGATAAAAAGAAGATAATGACAATAATAACGTCGATATTATCGATGATATTTATGACGATAACAACGTAGATAATGACGATAATTACGACGACATTAACGACGATGATTATGACAAAATAACGACGATAATAACGACGATAATTATGAGGATAATAAGGACGATAACAACGATGATAATGACGATATTAACGACGATATTAACGACGATAATAACGACGATATTAACGACGATAATAAAGACAATAAAGAGAAGATAATGACAATAATAACGACGATATTAAAGATAATATTTATGACGATAACAACGTAGATAATGACGATAATAACGACGACATTAACGACGACGTTTATGACAAAATAACGACGATATTAACGACGATAATTATGAGGATGATAAGGACGATAACAACGATGATAATGACGATAATAACGACGACATTAGCGACGATGTTTATGACAAAATAACGACGATATTAACGACGATAATTATGAGGATAATAAGGACGATAACAACGATTATAATGACGATATTAACGACGATATTAACGACGATAATAACGACGATAAAAAGAAGATAATGACAATAATAACGACGATATTAACGACGATAATAACGACGATAATAAAGACGATATTAACGACGATAATAACGACGATAAAAAGAAGATAATGACAATAATAACGACGATATTATCGATGATATTTTGACGATAACAACGTAGATAATGACGATAATAACGACGACATTAACGACGATAATAACGACGTTAAAAACGACGATAAAAAGAAGATAATGACAATAATAACGACGATATTATCGATGATATTTATGACGATAACAACGTAGATAATGACGATAATAACGACGACATTAACGACGATGATTATGACAAAATAACGACGATATTAACGACGATAATTATGAGGATGATAAGGACGATAACAACGATGATAATGACGATATTAACGACGATATTAACGACGATAATAACGACGTTAATAACGACGATAAAAAGAAGATAATGAAAATAATAACGACGATATTATCGATGATATTTATGACGATAACAGCGTAGATAATGACGATAATAACGACGACATTAACGACGATGATTATGAGGATGATAAGGACGATAACAACGATGATAATGACGATATTAACGACGATAATAACGACGATATTAACGACGATAATAACGACGATAATAAAGACGATATTAACGACGATAATAACGACGATAAAAAGATGATAATGACAATAATAACGACGATATTATCGATGATATTTTGACGATAACAACGTAGATAATGACGATAATAACGACGACATTAACGACGATAATAACGACGTTAAAAACGACGATAAAAAGAAGATAATGACAATAATAACGACGATATTATCGATGATATTTATGACGATAACAACGTAGATAATGACGATAATAACGACGACATTAACGACGATGATTATGACAAAATAACGACGATATTAACGACGATAATTATGAGGATGATAAGGACGATAACAACGATGATAAAGACGATATTAACGACGATATTAACGACGATAATAACGACGTTAATAACGACGATAAAAAGAAGATAATGAAAATAATAACGACGATATTATCGATGATATTTATGACGATAACAGCGTAGATAATGACGATAATAACGACGACATTAACGACGATGATTATGAGGATGATAAGGACGATAACAACGATGATAATGACGATATTAACGACGATAATAACGACGATATTAACGACGATAATAACGACGATAAAAAGAAGATAATGACAATAATAACGACGATATTAACGATGATAATTATGACGATAACAACGAAGATAATGACGATAATAACGACGACATTATCGTCGATGATTATGACAAAATAACGACGATATTAACGACGATAATTATGAGGATGATAAGGATGATAACAACGATGATAATGACGATAATAACGAAGACATTAACGACGATGATTATGACAAAATAACGACGATATTAACGACGATAATTATGAGGATGATAAGGACGATAACAACGATGATAATGACGATAATAACGACGACATTAGCGACGATGTTTATGACAAAATAACGACGATATTAACGACGATAATTATGAGGATAATAAGGACGATAACAACGATTATAATGACGATATTAACGACGATATTAACGACGATAATAACGACGTTAAAAACGACGATAAAAAGAAGATAATGACAATAATAACGACGATATTATCGATGATATTTATGACGATAACAACGTAGATAATGACGATAATAACGACGACATTAACGACGATGATTATGACAAAATAACGACGATATTAACGACGATAATTATGAGGATGATAAGGACGATAACAACGATGATAATGACGATATTAACGACGATATTAACGACGATAATAACGACGTTAATAACGACGATAAAAAGAAGATAATGACAATAATAACGACGATATTATCGATGATATTTATGACGATAACAACGTAGATAATGACGATAATAACGACGACATTAACGACGATGATTATGACAAAATAACGACGATATTAACGACGATAATTATGAGGATAATAAGGACGATAACAACGATGATAATGACGATATTAACGACGATATTAACGACGATAATAACGACGATATTAACGTCGATAATAAAGACAATAAAAAGAAGATAATGACAATAATAACGACGATATTAAAGATAATATTTATGACGATAACAACGTAGATAATGACGATAATAACGACGACATTAACGACGATGATTATGACAAAATAACGACGATATTAACGACGATAATTATGAGGATGATAAGGACGATAACAACGATGATAATGACGATAATAACGACGACATTAACGACGATGATTGTGACAAAATAACGACGATATTAACGACGATAATTATGAGGATAATAAGGACGATAACAACGATGATAATGACGATAATAACGACGACATTAACGACGATGATTGTGACAAAATAACGACGATATTAACGACGATAATTATGAGGATAATAAGGACGATAACAACGATGATAATGACGATATTAACGACGATAATAACGACGATATTAACGACGATAATAACGACGATAAAAAGAAGATAATGACAATAATAACGACGATATTAACGATGATAATTATGACGATAACAACGAAGATAATGACGATAATAACGACGACATTAACGACGATGATTATGACAAAATAACGACGATAATTATGAGGATGATAAGGACAGATACCAACGATGATAATGACGATAAAAACGACGACATTAGCGACGATGTTTATGACAAAATAACGACGATATTAACGACGATAATTATGAGGATAATAAGGACGATAACAACGATTATAATGACGATATTAACGACGATATTAACGACGATGATTGTGACAAAATAACGACGATATTAACGACGATAATTATGAGGATAATAAGGACGATAACAACGATTATAATGACGATATTAACGACGATATTAACGACGATAATAACGACGTTAAAAACGACGATAAAAAGAAGATAATGACAATAATAACGACGATATTATCGATGATATTTATGACGATAACAACGTAGATAATGACGATAATAACGACGACATTAACGACGATGATTATGACAAAATAACGACGATATTAACGACGATAATTATGAGGATGATAAGGACGATAACAACGATGATAATGACGATAATAACGACGACATGAGCGACGATGTTTATGACAAAATAACGACGATATTAACGACGATAATTATGAGGATAATAAGGACGATAACAACGATTATAATGACGATATTAACGACGATATTAACGACGATAATAACGACGTTAAAAACGACGATAAAAAGAAGATAATGACAATAATAACGACGATATTATCGATGATATTTATGACGATAACAACGTAGATAATGACGATAATAACGACGACATTAACGACGATGATTATGACAAAATAACGACGATATTAACGACGATAATTATGAGGATGATAAGGACGATAACAACGATGATAATGACGATAACAACGACGACATTAACGACGATGATTATGACAAAATAACGACGATATTAACGACGATAATTATGAGGATGATAAGGACGATAACAACGATGATAATGACGATAATAACGACGACATTAGCGACGATGTTTATGACAAAATAACGACGATATTAACGACGATAATTATGAGGATAATAAGGACGATAACAACGATTATAATGACGATATTAACGACGATATTAACGACGATAATAACGACGTTAAAAACGACGATAAAAAGAAGATAATGACAATAATAACGACGATATTATCGATGATATTTATGACGATAACAACGTAGATAATGACGATAATAACGACGACATTAACGACGATGATTATGACAAAATAACGACGATATTAACGACGTTAATTATGAGGATGATAAGGACGATAACAACGATGATAATGACGATATTAACGTCGTTATTATCGTCGTTAATAACGACGTTAATAACGACGATAAAAAGAAGATAATGACAATAATAACGACGATATTATCGATGATATTTATGACGATAACAACGTAGATAATGACGATAATTACGACGACATTAACGACGATGATTATGACAAAATAACGACGAAAATAACGACGATAATTATGAGGATAATAAGGACGATAACAACGATGATAATGACGATAACAACGACGACATTAACGACGATGATTATGACAAAATAACGACGATATTAACGACGATAATTATGAGGATAATAAGGACGATAACAACGATTATAATGACGATATTAACGACGATATTAACGACGATAATAACGACGTTAAAAACGACGATAAAAAGAAGATAATGACAATAATAACGACGATATTATCGATGATATTTATGACGATAACAACGTAGATAATGACGATAATAACGACGACATTAACGACGATGATTATGACAAAATAACGACGATATTAACGACGATAATTATGAGGATGATAAGGACGATAACAACGATGATAATGACGATATTAACGACGATAATAACGACGATATTAACGACGATAATAACGACGATAAAAAGAAGATAATGACAATAATAACGACGATATTAACGATGATAATTATGACGATAACAACAAAGATAATGACGATAATAACGACGACATTATCGTCGATGATTATGACAAAATAACGACGATATTAACGACGATAATTATGAGGATGATAAGGATGATAACAACGATGATAATGACGATAATAACGAAGACATTAACGACGATGATTATGACAAAATAACGACGATATTAACGACGATAATTATGAGGATGATAAGGACGATAACAACGATGATAATGACGATAATAACGACGACATTAGCGACGATGTTTATGACAAAATAACGACGATATTAACGACGATAATTATGAGGATAATAAGGACGATAACAACGATTATAATGACGATATTAACGACGATATTAACGACGATAATAACGACGTTAAAAACGACGATAAAAAGAAGATAATGACAATAATAACGACGATATTATCGATGATATTTATGACGATAACAACGTAGATAATGACGATAATAACGACGACATTAACGACGATGATTATGACAAAATAACGACGATATTAACGACGATAATTATGAGGATGATAAGGACGATAACAACGATGATAATGACGATATTAACGACGATATTAACGACGATAATAACGACGTTAATAACGACGATAAAAAGAAGATAATGACAATAATAACGACGATATTATCGATGATATTTATGACGATAACAACGTAGATAATGACGATAATAACGACGACATTAACGACGATGATTATGACAAAATAACGACGATATTAACGACGATAATTATGAGGATAATAAGGACGATAACAACGATGATAATGACGATATTAACGACGATATTAACGACGATAATAACGACGATATTATCGTCGTTAATAAAGACAATAAAAAGAAGATAATGACAATAATAACGACGATATTAAAGATAATATTTATGACGATAACAACGTAGATAATGACGATAATAACGACGACATTAACGACGATGATTATGACAAAATAACGACGATATTAACGACGATAATTATGAGGATGATAAGGACGATAACAACGATGATAATGACGATAATAACGACGACATTAACGACGATGATTGTGACAAAATAACGACGATATTAACGACGATAATTATGAGGATAATAAGGACGATAACAACGATGATAATGACGATAATAACGACGACATTAACGACGATGATTGTGACAAAATAACGACGATATTAACGACGATAATTATGAGGATAATAAGGACGATAACAACGATGATAATGACGATATTAACGACGATAATAACGACGATATTAACGACGATAATAACGACGATAAAAAGAAGATAATGACAATAATAACGACGATATTAACGATGATAATTATGACAATAACAACGAAGATAATGACGATAATAACGACGACATTAACGACGATGATTATGACAAAATAACGACGATATTAACGACGATAATTATGAGGATGATAAGGACAGATAACAACGATGATAATGACGATAAAAACGACGACATTAGCGACGATGTTTATGACAAAATAACGACGATATTAACGACGATAATTATGAGGATAATAAGGACGATAACAACGATGATAATGACGATATTAACGACGATATTAACGACGATAATAACGACGATATTAACGACGATAATAAAGACAATAAAGAGAAGATAATGACAATAATAACGACGATATTAAAGATAATATTTATGACGATAACAACGTAGATAATGACGATAATAACGACGACATTAACGACGATGTTTATGACAAAATAACGACGATATTAACGACGATAATTATGAGGATGATAAGGACGATAACAACGATGATAATGACGATAATAACGACGACATTAGCGACGATGTTTATGACAAAATAACGACGATATTAACGACGATAATTATGAGGATAATAAGGACGATAACAACGATTATAATGACGATATTAACGACGATATTAACGACGATAATAACGACGATAAAAAGAAGATAATGACAATAATAACGACGATATTAACGACGATAATAACGACGATAATAAAGACGATATTAACGACGATAATAACGACGATAAAAAGATGATAATGACAATAATAACGACGATATTATCGATGATATTTTGACGATAACAACGTAGATAATGACGATAATAACGACGACATTAACGACGATAATAACGACGTTAAAAACGACGATAAAAAGAAGATAATGACAATAATAACGACGATATTATCGATGATATTTATGACGATAACAACGTAGATAATGACGATAATAACGACGACATTAACGACGATGATTATGACAAAATAACGACGATATTAACGACGATAATTATGAGGATGATAAGGACGATAACAACGATGATAAAGACGATATTAACGACGATATTAACGACGATAATAACGACGTTAATAACGACGATAAAAAGAAGATAATGAAAATAATAACGACGATATTATCGATGATATTTATGACGATAACAGCGTAGATAATGACGATAATAACGACGACATTAACGACGATGATTATGAGGATGATAAGGACGATAACAACGATGATAATGACGATATTAACGACGATAATAACGACGATATTAACGACGATAATAACGACGATAAAAAGAAGATAATGACAATAATAACGACGATATTAACGATGATAATTATGACGATAACAACGAAGATAATGACGATAATAACGACGACATTATCGTCGATGATTATGACAAAATAACGACGATATTAACGACGATAATTATGAGGATGATAAGGATGATAACAACGATGATAATGACGATAATAACGAAGACATTAACGACGATGATTATGACAAAATAACGACGATATTAACGACGATAATTATGAGGATGATAAGGACGATAACAACGATGATAATGACGATAATAACGACGACATTAGCGACGATGTTTATGACAAAATAACGACGATATTAACGACGATAATTATGAGGATAATAAGGACGATAACAACGATTATAATGACGATATTAACGACGATATTAACGACGATAATAACGACGTTAAAAACGACGATAAAAAGAAGATAATGACAATAATAACGACGATATTATCGATGATATTTATGACGATAACAACGTAGATAATGACGATAATAACGACGACATTAACGACGATGATTATGACAAAATAACGACGATATTAACGACGATAATTATGAGGATGATAAGGACGATAACAACGATGATAATGACGATATTAACGACGATATTAACGACGATAATAACGACGTTAATAACGACGATAAAAAGAAGATAATGACAATAATAACGACGATATTATCGATGATATTTATGACGATAACAACGTAGATAATGACGATAATAACGACGACATTAACGACGATGATTATGACAAAATAACGACGATATTAACGACGATAATTATGAGGATAATAAGGACGATAACAACGATGATAATGACGATATTAACGACGATATTAACGACGATAATAACGACGATAATAAAGACAATAAAAAGAAGATAATGACAATAATAACGACGATATTAAAGATAATATTTATGACGATAACAACGTAGATAATGACGATAATAACGACGACATTAACGACGATGATTATGACAAAATAACGACGATATTAACGACGATAATTATGAGGATGATAAGGACGATAACAACGATGATAATGACGATAATAACGACGACATTAACGACGATGATTGTGACAAAATAACGACGATATTAACGACGATAATTATGAGGATAATAAGGACGATAACAACGATGATAATGACGATAATAACGACGACATTAACGACGATGATTGTGACAAAATAACGACGATATTAACGACGATAATTATGAGGATAATAAGGACGATAACAACGATGATAATGACGATATTAACGACGATAATAACGACGATATTAACGACGATAATAACGACGATAAAAAGAAGATAATGACAATAATAACGACGATATTAACGATGATAATTATGACGATAACAACGAAGATAATGACGATAATAACGACGACATTAACGACGATGATTATGACAAAATAACGACGATAATTATGAGGATGATAAGGACAGATAACAACGATGATAATGACGATAAAAACGACGACATTAGCGACGATGTTTATGACAAAATAACGACGATATTAACGACGATAATTATGAGGATAATAAGGACGATAACAACGATTATAATGACGATATTAACGACGATATTAACGACGATGATTGTGACAAAATAACGACGATATTAACGACGATAATTATGAGGATAATAAGGACGATAACAACGATTATAATGACGATATTAACGACGATATTAACGACGATAATAACGACGTTAAAAACGACGATAAAAAGAAGATAATGACAATAATAACGACGATATTATCGATGATATTTATGACGATAACAACGTAGATAATGACGATAATAACGACGACATTAACGACGATGATTATGACAAAATAACGACGATATTAACGACGATAATTATGAGGATGATAAGGACGATAACAACGATGATAATGACGATAATAACGACGACATTAGCGACGATGTTTATGACAAAATAACGACGATATTAACGACGATAATTATGAGGATAATAAGGACGATAACAACGATTATAATGACGATATTAACGACGATATTAACGACGATAATAACGACGTTAAAAACGACGATAAAAAGAAGATAATGACAATAATAACGACGATATTATCGATGATATTTATGACGATAACAACGTAGATAATGACGATAATAACGACGACATTAACGACGATGATTATGACAAAATAACGACGATATTAACGACGATAATTATGAGGATGATAAGGACGATAACAACGATGATAATGACGATAACAACGACGACATTAACGACGATGATTATGACAAAATAACGACGATATTAACGACGATAATTATGAGGATGATAAGGACGATAACAACGATGATAATGACGATAATAACGACGACATTAGCGACGATGTTTATGACAAAATAACGACGATATTAACGACGATAATTATGAGGATAATAAGGACGATAACAACGATTATAATGACGATATTAACGACGATATTAACGACGATAATAACGACGTTAAAAACGACGATAAAAAGAAGATAATGACAATAATAACGACGATATTATCGATGATATTTATGACGATAACAACGTAGATAATGACGATAATAACGACGACATTAACGACGATGATTATGACAAAATAACGACGATATTAACGACGATAATTATGAGGATGATAAGGACGATAACAACGATGATAATGACGATATTAACGTCGTTATTATCGTCGTTAATATCGTCGTTAATAACGACGATAAAAAGAAGATAATGACAATAATAACGACGATATTATCGATGATATTTATGACGATAACAACGTAGATAATGACGATAATTACGACGACATTAACGACGATGATTATGACAAAATAACGACGAAAATAACGACGATAATTATGAGGATAATAAGGACGATAACAACGATGATAATGACGATAACAACGACGACATTAACGACGATGATTATGACAAAATAACGACGATATTAACGACGATAATTATGAGGATAATAAGGACGATAACAACGATTATAATGACGATATTAACGACGATATTAACGACGATAATAACGACGTTAAAAACGACGATAAAAAGAAGATAATGACAATAATAACGACGATATTATCGATGATATTTATGACGATAACAACGTAGATAATGACGATAATTACGACGACATTAACGACGATGATTATGACAAAATAACGACGATAATAACGACGATAATTATGAGGATAATAAGGACGATAACAACGATGATAATGACGATATTAACGACGATATTAACGACGATAATAACGACGATATTAACGACGATAATAAAGACAATAAAGAGAAGATAATGACAATAATAACGACGATATTAAAGATAATATTTATGACGATAACAACGTAGATAATGACGATAATAACGACGACATTAACGACGATGTTTATGACAAAATAACGACGATATTAACGACGATAATTATGAGGATGATAAGGACGATAACAACGATGATAATGACGATAATAACGACGACATTAGCGACGATGTTTATGACAAAATAACGACGATATTAACGACAATAATTATGAGGATAATAAGGACGATAACAACGATTATAATGACGATATTAACGACGATATTAACGACGATAATAACGACGATAAAAAGAAGATAATGACAATAATAACGACGATATTAACGACGATAATAACGACGATAATAAAGACGATATTAACGACGATAATACCGACGATAAAAAGAAGATAATGACAATAATAACGACGATATTATCGATGATATTTTGACGATAACAACGATTATAATGACGATATTAACGACGATATTAACGACGATAATAACGACGTTAAAAACGACGATAAAAAGAAGATAATGACAATAATAACGACGATATTATCGATGATATTTATGACGATAACAACGTAGATAATGACGATAATAACGACGACATTAACGACGATGATTATGACAAAATAACGACGATATTAACGACGTTAATTATGAGGATGATAAGGACGATAACAACGATGATAATGACGATATTAACGACGATATTATCGTCGTTATTATCGTCGTTAATAACGACGATAAAAAGAAGATAATGACAATAATAACGACGATATTATCGATGATATTTATGACGATAACAACGTAGATAATGACGATAATTACGACGACATTAACGACGATGATTATGACAAAATAACGACGAAAATAACGACGATAATTATGAGGATAATAAGGACGATAACAACGATGATAATGACGATAACAACGACGACATTAACGACGATGATTATGACAAAATAACGACGATATTAACGACGATAATTATGAGGATAATAAGGACGATAACAACGATTATAATGACGATATTAACGACGATATTAACGACGATAATAACGACGTTAAAAACGACGATAAAAAGAAGATAATGACAATAATAACGACGATATTATCGATGATATTTATGACGATAACAACGTAGATAATGACGATAATTACGACGACATTAACGACGATGATTATGACAAAATAACGACGATAATAACGACGATAATTATGAGGATAATAAGGACGATAACAACGATGATAATGACGATATTAACGACGATATTAACGACGATAATAACGACGATATTAACGACGATAATAAAGACAATAAAGAGAAGATAATGACAATAATAACGACGATATTAAAGATAATATTTATGACGATAACAACGTAGATAATGACGATAATAACGACGACATTAACGACGATGTTTATGACAAAATAACGACGATATTAACGACGATAATTATGAGGATGATAAGGACGATAACAACGATGATAATGACGATAATAACGACGACATTAGCGACGATGTTTATGACAAAATAACGACGATATTAACGACAATAATTATGAGGATAATAAGGACGATAACAACGATGATAATGACGATATTAACGACGATATTAACGACGATAATAACGACGATAAAAAGAAGATAATGACAATAATAACGACGATATTAACGACGATAATAACGACGATAATAAAGACGATATTAACGACGATAATACCGACGATAAAAAGAAGATAATGACAATAATAACGACGATATTATCGATGATATTTTGACGATAACAACGATTATAATGACGATATTAACGACGATATTAACGACGATAATAACGACGTTAAAAACGACGATAAAAAGAAGATAATGACAATAATAACGACGATATTATCGATGATATTTATGACGATAACAACGTAGATAATGACGATAATAACGACGACATTAACGACGATGATTATGACAAAATAACGACGATATTAACGACGATAATTATGAGGATGATAAGGACGATAACAACGATGATAATGACGATAATAACGACGACATTAGCGACGATGTTTATGACAAAATAACGACGATATTAACGACGATAATTATGAGGATAATAAGGACGATAACAACGATTATAATGACGATATTAACGACGATATTAACGACGATAATAACGACGTTAAAAACGACGATAAAAAGAAGATAATGACAATAATAACGACGATATTATCGATGATATTTATGACGATAACAACGTAGATAATGACGATAATAACGACGACATTAACGACGATGATTATGACAAAATAACGACGATATTAACGACGATAATTATGAGGATGATAAGGACGATAACAACGATGATAATGACGATAACAACGACGACATTAACGACGATGATTATGACAAAATAACGACGATATTAACGACGATAATTATGAGGATGATAAGGACGATAACAACGATGATAATGACGATAATAACGACGACATTAGCGACGATGTTTATGACAAAATAACGACGATATTAACGACGATAATTATGAGGATAATAAGGACGATAACAACGATTATAATGACGATATTAACGACGATATTAACGACGATAATAACGACGTTAAAAACGACGATAAAAAGAAGATAATGACAATAATAACGACGATATTATCGATGATATTTATGACGATAACAACGTAGATAATGACGATAATAACGACGACATTAACGACGATGATTATGACAAAATAACGACGATATTAACGACGATAATTATGAGGATGATAAGGACGATAACAACGATGATAATGACGATAATAACGACGACATTAGCGACGATGTTTATGACAAAATAACGACGATATTAACGACGATAATTATGAGGATAATAAGGACGATAACAACGATTATAATGACGATATTAACGACGATATTAACGACGATAATAACGACGTTAAAAACGACGATAAAAAGAAGATAATGACAATAATAACGACGATATTATCGATGATATTTATGACGATAACAACGTAGATAATGACGATAATAACGACGACATTAACGACGATGATTATGACAAAATAACGACGATATTAACGACGATAATTATGAGGATGATAAGGACGATAACAACGATGATAATGACGATAACAACGACGACATTAACGACGATGATTATGACAAAATAACGACGATATTAACGACGATAATTATGAGGATGATAAGGACGATAACAACGATGATAATGACGATAATAACGACGACATTAGCGACGATGTTTATGACAAAATAACGACGATATTAACGACGATAATTATGAGGATAATAAGGACGATAACAACGATTATAATGACGATATTAACGACGATATTAACGACGATAATAACGACGTTAAAAACGACGATAAAAAGAAGATAATGACAATAATAACGACGATATTATCGATGATATTTATGACGATAACAACGTAGATAATGACGATAATTACGACGACATTAACGACGATGATTATGACAAAATAACGACGAAAATAACGACGATAATTATGAGGATAATAAGGACGATAACAACGATGATAATGACGATATTAACGACGATATTAACGACGATAATAACGACGATATTAACGACGATAATAAAGACAATAAAGAGAAGATAATGACAATAATAACGACGATATTAAAGATAATATTTATGACGATAACAACGTAGATAATGACGATAATAACGACGACATTAACGACGATGATTATGACAAAATAACGACGATATTAACGACGATAATTATGAGGATGATAAGGACGATAACAACGATGATAATGACGATAATAACGACGACATTAACGACGATGATTGTGACAAAATAACGACGATATTAACGACGATAATTATGAGGATAATAAGGACGATAACAACGATGATAATGACGATATTAACGACGATAATAACGACGATATTAACGACGATAATAACGACGATAAAAAGAAGATAATGACAATAATAACGACGATATTAACGATGATAATTATGACGATAACAACGAAGATAATGACGATAATAACGACGACATTAACGACGATGATTATGACAAAATAACGACGATATTAACGACGATAATTATGAGGATGATAAGGACGATAACAACGATGATAATGACGATAATAACGACGACATTAACGACGATGATTGTGACAAAATAACGACGATATTAACGACGATAATTATGAGGATAATAAGGACGATAACAACGATTATAATGACGATATTAACGACGATATTAACGACGATAATAACGACGTTAAAAACGACGATAAAAAGAAGATAATGACAATAATAACGACGATATTATCGATGATATTTATGACGATAACAACGTAGATAATGACGATAATAACGACGACATTAACGACGATGATTATGACAAAATAACGACGATATTAACGACGATAATTATGAGGATGATAAGGACGATAACAACGATGATAATGACGATAATAACGACGACATTAGCGACGATGTTTATGACAAAATAACGACGATATTAACGACGATAATTATGAGGATAATAAGGACGATAACAACGATTATAATGACGATATTAACGACGATATTAACGACGATAATAACGACGTTAAAAACGACGATAAAAAGAAGATAATGACAATAATAACGACGATATTATCGATGATATTTATGACGATAACAACGTAGATAATGACGATAATAACGACGACATTAACGACGATGATTATGACAAAATAACGACGATATTAACGACGATAATTATGAGGATGATAAGGACGATAACAACGATGATAATGACGATAACAACGACGACATTAACGACGATGATTATGACAAAATAACGACGATATTAACGACGATAATTTTGAGGATGATAAGGACGATAACAACGATGATAATGACGATAATAACGACGACATTAGCGACGATGTTTATGACAAAATAACGACGATATTAACGACGATAATTATGAGGATAATAAGGACGATAACAACGATTATAATGACGATATTAACGACGATATTAACGACGATAATAACGACGTTAAAAACGACGATAAAAAGAAGATAATGACAATAATAACGACGATATTATCGATGATATTTATGACGATAACAACGTAGATAATGACGATAATAACGACGACATTAACGACGATGATTATGACAAAATAACGACGATATTAACGACGATAATTATGAGGATGATAAGGACGATAACAACGATGATAATGACGATATTAACGACGATATTATCGTCGTTAATATCGTCGTTAATAACGACGATAAAAAGAAGATAATGACAATAATAACGACGATATTATCGATGATATTTATGACGATAACAACGTAGATAATGACGATAATTACGACGACATTAACGACGATGATTATGACAAAATAACGACGAAAATAACGACGATAATTATGAGGATAATAAGGACGATAACAACGATGATAATGACGATAATAACGACGACATTAACGACGATGATTATGACAAAATAACGACGATATTAACGACGATAATTATGAGGATGATAAGGACTATAACAACGATGATAATGACGATAATAACGACGACATTAGCGACGATGTTTATGACAAAATAACGACGATATTAACGACGATAATTATGAGGATAATAAGGACGATAACAACGATTATAATGACGATATTAACGACGATATTAACGACGATAATAACGACGTTAAAAACGACGATAAAAAGAAGATAATGACAATAATAACGACGATATTATCGATGATATTTATGACGATAACAACGTAGATAATGACGATAATTACGACGACATTAACGACGATGATTATGACAAAATAACGACGATAATAACGACGATAATTATGAGGATAATAAGGACGATAACAACGATGATAATGACGATATTAACGACGATATTAACGACGATAATAACGACGATATTAACGACGATAATAAAGACAATAAAGAGAAGATAATGACAATAATAACGACGATATTAAAGATAATATTTATGACGATAACAACGTAGATAATGACGATAATAACGACGACATTAACGACGATGTTTATGACAAAATAACGACGATATTAACGACGATAATTATGAGGATGATAAGGACGATAACAACGATGATAATGACGATAATAACGACGACATTAGCGACGATGTTTATGACAAAATAACGACGATATTAACGACAATAATTATGAGGATAATAAGGACGATAACAACGATTATAATGACGATATTAACGACGATATTAACGACGATAATTATGAGGATAATAAGGACGATAACAACGATTATAATGACGATATTAACGACGATATTAACGACGATAATAACGACGTTAAAAACGACGATAAAAAGAAGATAATGACAATAATAACGACGATATTATCGATGATATTTATGACAATAACAACGTAGATAATGACGATAATAACGACGACATTAACGACGATGATTATGACAAAATAACGACGATATTAACGACGATAATTATGAGGATGATAAGGACGATAACAACGATGATAATGACGATAACAACGACGACATTAACGACGATGATTATGACAAAATAACGACGATATTAACGACGATAATTATGAGGATGATAAGGACGATAACAACGATGATAATGACGATAATAACGACGACATTAGCGACGATGTTTATGACAAAATAACGACGATATTAACGACGATAATTATGAGGATAATAAGGACGATAACAACGATTATAATGACGATATTAACGACGATATTAACGACGATAATAACGACGTTAAAAACGACGATAAAAAGAAGATAATGACAATAATAACGACGATATTATCGATGATATTTATGACGATAACAATGTAGATAATGACGATAATAACGACGACATTAACGACGATGATTATGACAAAATAACGACGATATTAACGACGATAATTATGAGGATGATAAGGACGATAACAACGATGATAATGACGATATTAACGACGATATTATCGTCGTTATTATCGTCGTTAATAACGACGATAAAAAGAAGATAATGACAATAATAACGACGATATTATCGATGATATTTATGACGATAACAACGTAGATAATGACGATAATTACGACGACATTAACGACGATGATTATGACAAAATAACGACGAAAATAACGACGATAATTATGAGGATAATAAGGACGATAACAACGATGATAATGACGATAACAACGACGACATTAACGACGATGATTATGACAAAATAACGACGATATTAACGACGATAATTATGAGGATGATAAGGACTATAACAACGATGATAATGACGATAATAACGACGACATTAGCGACGATGTTTATGACAAAATAACGACGATATTAACGACGATAATTATGAGGATAATAAGGACGATAACAACGATTATAATGACGATATTAACGACGATATTAACGACGATAATAACGACGTTAAAAACGACGATAAAAAGAAGATAATGACAATAATAACGACGATATTATCGATGATATTTATGACGATAACAACGTAGATAATGACGATAATTACGACGACATTAACGACGATGATTATGACAAAATAACGACGATAATAACGACGATAATTATGAGGATAATAAGGACGATAACAACGATGATAATGACGATATTAACGACGATATTAACGACGATAATAACGACGATATTAACGACGATAATAAAGACAATAAAGAGAAGATAATGACAATAATAACGACGATATTAAAGATAATATTTATGACGATAACAACGATGATAATGACGATAACAACGACGACATTAACGACGATGATTATGACAAAATAACGACGATATTAACGACGATAATTATGAGGATGATAAGGACGATAACAACGATGATAATGACGATAATAACGACGACATTAGCGACGATGTTTATGACAAAATAACGACGATATTAACGACGATAATTATGAGGATAATAAGGACGATAACAACGATTATAATGACGATATTAACGACGATAATAACGACGTTAAAAACGACGTTAATAACGACTATAAAAAGAAGATAATGACAATAATAACGACGATATTATCGATGATATTTATGACTATAACAACGTAGATAATGACGATAATAACGACGACATTAACGACGATGATTATGACAAAATAACGACGATATTAACGACGATAATTATGAGGATGATAAGGACGATAACAACGATGATAATGACGATATTAACGACGATATTAACGACGATAATAACGACGTTAATAACGACTATAAAAAGAAGATAATGACAATAATAACGACGATATTATCGATGATATTTATGACGATAACAACGTAGATAATGACGATAATTACGACGACATTAACGACGATGATTATGACAAAATAACGACGATAATAACGACGATAATTATGAGGATAATAAGGACGATAACAACGATGATAATGACGATATTAACGACGATATTAACGACGATAATAACGACGATATTAACGACGATAATAAAGACAATAAAGAGAAGATAATGACAATAATAACGACGATATTAAAGATAATATTTATGACGATAACAACGTAGATAATGACGATAATAACGACGATATTAACGACGATGATTATGACAAAATAACGACGATATTAACGACGATAATTATGAGGATGATAAGGACGATAACAACGATGATAATGACGATAATAACGACGACATTAACGACGATGATTGTGACAAAATAACGACGATATTAACGACGATAATTATGAGGATAATAAGGACGATAACAACGATGATAATGACGATATTAACGACGATAATAACGACGATATTAACGACGATAATAACGACGATAAAAAGAAGATAATGACAATAATAACGACGATATTAACGATGATAATTATGACGATAACAACGAAGATAATGACGATAATAACGACGACATTAACGACGATGTTTATGACAAAATAACGACGATATTAACGACGATAATTATGAGGATGATAAGGACGATAACAACGATGATAATGACGATAATAACGACGACATTAACGACGATAATAACGACGATATTAACGACGATAATAAAGACAATAAAGAGAAGATAATGACAATAATAACGACGATATTAAAGATAATATTTATGACGATAACAACGTAGATAATGACGATAATAACGACGACATTAACGACGATGTTTATGACAAAATAACGACGATATTAACGACGATAATTATGAGGATGATAAGGACGATAACAACGATGATAATGACGATAATAACGACGACATTAGCGACGATGTTTATGACAAAATAACGACGATATTAACGACAATAATTATGAGGATAATAAGGACGATAACAACGATTATAATGACGATATTAACGACGATATTAACGACGATAATAACGACGATAAAAAGAAGATAATGACAATAATAACGACGATATTAACGACGATAATAACGACGATAATAACGACGATAATAAAGACGATATTAACGACGATAATACCGACGATAAAAAGAAGATAATGACAATAATAACGACGATATTATCGATGATATTTTGACGATAACAACGATTATAATGACGATATTAACGACGATATTAACGACGATAATAACGACGTTAAAAACGACGATAAAAAGAAGATAATGACAATAATAACGACGATATTATCGATGATATTTATGACGATAACAACGTAGATAATGACGATAATAACGACGACATTAACGACGATGATTATGACAAAATAACGACGATATTAACGACGATAATTATGAGGATGATAAGGACGATAACAACGATGATAATGACGATAATAACGACGACATTAGCCGCGATGTTTATGACAAAATAACGACGATATTAACGACGATAATTATGAGGATGATAAGGACGATAACAACGATGATAATGACGATAATAACGACGACATTAGCGATGATGTTTATGACAAAATAACGACGATATTAACGACGATAATTATGAGGATAATAAGGACGATAACAACGATTATAATGACGATATTAACGACGATATTAACGACGATAATAACGACGTTAAAAACGACGATAAAAAGAAGATAATGACAATAATAACGACGATATTATCGATGATATTTATGACGATAACAACGTAGATAATGACGATAATAACGACGACATTAACGACGATGATTATGACAAAATAACGACGATATTAACGACGATAATTATGAGGATGATAAGGACGATAACAACGATGATAATGACGATATTAACGACGATATTATCGTCGTTAATATCGTCGTTAATAACGACGATAAAAAGAAGATAATGACAATAATAACGACGATATTATCGATGATATTTATGACGATAACAACGTAGATAATGACGATAATTACGACGACATTAACGACGATGATTATGACAAAATAACGACGAAAATAACGACGATAATTATGAGGATAATAAGGACGATAACAACGATGATAATGACGATAACAACGACGACATTAACGACGATGATTATGACAAAATAACGACGATATTAACGACGATAATTATGAGGATGATAAGGACTATAACAACGATGATAATGACGATAATAACGAAGACATTAGCGACGATGTTTATGACAAAATAACGACGATATTAACGACGATAATTATGAGGATAATAAGGACGATAACAACGATTATAATGACGATATTAACGACGATATTAACGACGATAATAACGACGTTAAAAACGACGATAAAAAGAAGATAATGACAATAATAACGACGATATTATCGATGATATTTATGACGATAACAACGTAGATAATGACGATAATTACGACGACATTAACGACGATGATTATGACAAAATAACGACGATAATAACGACGATAATTATGAGGATAATAAGGACGATAACAACGATGATAATGACGATATTAACGACGATATTAACGACGATAATAACGACGATATTAACGACGATAATAAAGACAATAAAGAGAAGATAATGACAATAATAACGACGATATTAAAGATAATATTTATGACGATAACAACGTAGATAATGACGATAATAACGACGACATTAACGACGATGTTTATGACAAAATAACGACGATATTAACGACGATAATTATGAGGATGATAAGGACGATAACAACGATGATAATGACGATAATAACGACGACATTAGCGACGATGTTTATGACAAAATAACGACGATATTAACGACAATAATTATGAGGATAATAAGGACGATAACAACGATTATAATGACGATATTAACGACGATATTAACGACGATAATAACGACGATAAAAAGAAGATAATGACAATAATAACGACGATATTAACGACGATAATAACGACGATAATAAAGACGATATTAACGACGATAATAACGACGATAAAAAGAAGATAATGACAAAAATAACGACGATATTATCGATGATATATTGACGATAACAACGATTATAATGACGATATTAACGACGATATTAACGACGATAATAACGACGTTAAAAACGACGATAAAAAGAAGATAATGACAATAATAACGACGATATAATCGATGATATTTATGACGATAACAACGTAGATAATGACGATAATAACGACGACATTAACGACGATGATTATGACAAAATAACGACGATATTAACGACGATAATTATGAGGATGATAAGGACGATAACAACGATGATAATGACGATAATAACGACGACATTAGCGACGATGTTTATGACAAAATAACGACGATATTAACGACGATAATTATGAGGATAATAAGGACGATAACAACGATTATAATGACGATATTAACGACGATATTAACGACGATAATAACGACGTTAAAAACGACGATAAAAAGAAGATAATGACAATAATAACGACGATATTATCGATGATATTTATGACGATAACAACGTAGATAATGACGATAATAACGACGACATTAACGACGATGATTATGACAAAATAACGACGATATTAACGACGATAATTATGAGGATGATAAGGACGATAACAACGATGATAATGACGATAACAACGACGACATTAACGACGATGATTATGACAAAATAACGACGATATTAACGACGATAATTATGAGGATGATAAGGACGATAACAACGATGATAATGACGATAATAACGACGACATTAGCGACGATGATTATGACAAAATAACGACGATATTAACGACGATAATTATGAGGATGATAAGGACGATAACAACGATGATAATGACGATATTAACGACGATATTATCGTCGTTAATATCGTCGTTAATAACGACGATAAAAAGAAGATAATGACAATAATAACGACGATATTATCGATGATATTTATGACGATAACAACGTAGATAATGACGATAATTACGACGACATTAACGACGATGATTATGACAAAATAACGACGAAAATAACGACGATAATTATGAGGATAATAAGGACGATAACAACGATGATAATGACGATAACAACGACGACATTAACGACGATGATTATGACAAAATAACGACGATATTAACGACGATAATTATGAGGATGATAAGGACTATAACAACGATGATAATGACGATAATAACGACGACATTAGCGACGATGTTTATGACAAAATAACGACGATATTAACGACGATAATTATGAGGATAATAAGGACGATAACAACGATTATAATGACGATATTAACGACGATATTAACGACGATAATAACGACGTTAAAAACGACGATAAAAAGAAGATAATGACAATAATAACGACGATATTATCGATGATATTTATGACGATAACAACGTAGATAATGACGATAATTACGACGACATTAACGACGATGATTATGACAAAATAACGACGATAATAACGACGATAATTATGAGGATAATAAGGACGATAACAACGATGATAATGACGATATTAACGACGATATTAACGACGATAATAACGACGATATTAACGACGATAATAAAGACAATAAAGAGAAGATAATGACAATAATAACGACGATATTAAAGATAATATTTATGACGATAACAACGTAGATAATGACGATAATAACGACGACATTAACGACGATGTTTATGACAAAATAACGACGATATTAACGACGATAATTATGAGGATGATAAGGACGATAACAACGATGATAATGACGATAATAACGACGACATTAGCGACGATGTTTATGACAAAATAACGACGATATTAACGACAATAATTATGAGGATAATAAGGACGATAACAACGATTATAATGACGATATTAACGACGATATTAACGACGATAATAACGACGATAAAAAGAAGATAATGACAATAATAACGACGATATTAACGACGATAATAACGACGATAATAAAGACGATATTAACGACGATAATAACGACGATAAAAAGAAGATAATGACAATAATAACGACGATATTATCGATGATATTTTGACGATAACAACGTAGATAATGACGATAATAACGACGACATTAACGACGATAATAACGACGTTAAAAACGACGATAAAAAGAAGATAATGACAATAATAACGACGATATTATCGATGATATTTATGACGATAACAACGTAGATAATGACGATAATAACGACGACATTAACGACGATGATTATGACAAAATAACGACGATATTAACGACGATAATTATGAGGATGATAAGGACGATAATAACGATGATAATGACGATATTAACGACGATATTAACGACGATAATAACGACGTTAATAACGACGATAAAAAGAAGATAATGAAAATAATAACGACGATATTATCGATGATATTTATGACGATAACAGCGTAGATAATGACGATAATAACGACGACATTAACGACGATGATTATGAGGATGATAAGGACGATAACAACGATGATAATGACGATATTAACGACGATAATAACGACGATATTAACGACGATAATAACGACGATTAAAAGAAGATAATGACAATAATAACGACGATATTAACGATGATAATTATGACGATAACAACGAAGATAATGACGATAATAACGACGACATTATCGTCGATGATTATGACAAAATAACGACGATATTAACGACGATAATTATGAGGATGATAAGGATGATAACAACGATGATAATGACGATAATAACGAAGACATTAACGACGATGATTATGACAAAATAACGACGATATTAACGACGATAATTATGAGGATGATAAGGACGATAACAACGATGATAATGACGATAATAACGACGACATTAACGACGATGATTATGACAAAATAACGACGATATTAACTACGATAATTATGAGGATGATAAGGACGATAACAACGATGATAATGACGATATTAACGACGATATTAACGACGATAATAACGACGTTAATAACGACGATAAAAAGAAGATAATGACAATAATAACGACGATATTATCGATGATATTTATGACGATAACAACGTAGATAATGACGATAATTACGACGACATTAACGACGATGATTATGACAAAATAACGACGATATTAACGACGATAATTATGAGGATGATAAGGACGATAACAACGATGATAATGACGATAAAAACGACGACATTAGCGACGATGTTTATGACAAAATAACGACGATATTAACGACGATAATTATGAGGATAATAAGGACGATAACAACGATTATAATGACGATATTAACGACGATATTAACGACGATAATAACGACGTTAAAAACGACGATAAAAAGAAGATAATGACAATAATAACGACGATATTATCGATGATATTTATGACGATAACAACGTAGATAATGACGATAATAACGACGACATTAACGACGATGATTATGACAAAATAACGACGATATTAACGACGATAATTATGAGGATGATAAGGACGATAACTACGATGATAATGACGATAATAACGACGACATTAGCGACGATGTTTATGACAAAATAACGACGATATTAACGACGATAATTATGAGGATAATAAGGACGATAACAACGATTATAATGACGATATTAACGACGATATTAACGACGATAATAACGACGTTAAAAACGACGATAAAAAGAAGATAATGACAATAATAACGACGATATTATCGATGATATTTATGACGATAACAACGTAGATAATGACGATAATAACGACGACATTAACGACGATGATTATGACAAAATAACGACGATATTAACGACGATAATTATGAGGATGATAAGGACGATAACAACGATGATAATGACGATAA
Organism: Dolichovespula media; assembly: GCA_911387685.1. Classification (NCBI taxonomy): domain Eukaryota; kingdom Metazoa; phylum Arthropoda; class Insecta; order Hymenoptera; family Vespidae; genus Dolichovespula; species Dolichovespula media. The sequence continues at coordinate 115,262 of CAJVQJ010000052.1, forward strand.
CAACGACGACATTAACGACGATGATTATGACAAAATAACGACGATATTAACGACGATAATTATGAGGATGATAAGGACGATAACAACGATGATAATGACGATAATAACGACGACATTAGCGACGATGTTTATGACAAAATAACGACGATATTAACGACGATAATTATGAGGATAATAAGGACGATAACAACGATTATAATGACGATATTAACGACGATAATAACGACGTTAAAAACGACGATAAAAAGAAGATAATGACAATAATAACGACAATATTATCGATGATATTTATGACTATAACAACGTAGATAATGACGATAATAACGACGACATTAACGACGATGATTATGACAAAATAACGACGATATTAACGACGATAATTATGAGGATGATAAGGACGATAACAACGATGATAATGACGATATTAACGACGATAATAACGACGATAATAAAGACGATATTAACGACGATAATAACGACGATAAAAAGAAGATAATGACAATAATAACGACGATATTATCGATGATATTTTGACGATAACAACGTAGATAATGACGATAATAACGACGACATTAACGACGATAATAACGACGTTAAAAACGACGATAAAAAGAAGATAATGACAATAATAACGACGATATTATCGATGATATTTATGACGATAACAACGTAGATAATGACGATAATTACGACGACATTAACGACGATGATTATGACAAAATAACGACGATATTAACGACGATAATTATGAGGATGATAAGGACGATAACAACGATGATAATGACGATAAAAACGACGACATTAGCGACGATGTTTATGACAAAATAACGACGATATTAACGACGATAATTATGAGGATAATAAGGACGATAACAACGATTATAATGACGATATTAACGACGATATTAACGACGATAATAACGACGTTAAAAACGACGATAAAAAGAAGATAATGACAATAATAACGACGATATTATCGATGATATTTATGACGATAACAACGTAGATAATGACGATAATAACGACGACATTAACGACGATGATTTTGACAAAATAACGACGATATTAACGACGATAATTATGAGGATGATAAGGACGATAACTACGATGATAATGACGATAATAACGACGACATTAGCGACGATGTTTATGACAAAATAACGACGATATTAACGACGATAATTATGAGGATAATAAGGACGATAACAACGATTATAATGACGATATTAACGACGATATTAACGACGATAATAACGACGTTAAAAACGACGATAAAAAGAAGATAATGACAATAATAACGACGATATTATCGATGATATTTATGACGATAACAACGTAGATAATGACGATAATAACGACGACATTAACGACGATGATTATGACAAAATAACGACGATATTAACGACGATAATTATGAGGATGATAAGGACGATAACAACGATGATAATGACGATAACAACGACGACATTAACGACGATGATTATGACAAAATAACGACGATATTAACGACGATAATTATGAGGATGATAAGGACGATAACAACGATGATAATGACGATAATAACGACGACATTAGCGACGATGTTTATGACAAAATAACGACGATATTAACGACGATAATTATGAGGATAATAAGGACGATAACAACGATTATAATGACGATATTAACGACGATAATAACGACGTTAAAAACGACGATAAAAAGAAGATAATGACAATAATAACGACGATATTAACGATGATAATTATGACGATAACAACGAAGATAATGACGATAATAACGACGACATTAACGACGATGATTATGACAAAATAACGACGATATTAACGACGATAATTATGAGGATGATAAGGACGATAACAACGATGATAATGACGATAATAACGACGACATTAACGACGATGATTGTGACAAAATAACGACGATATTAACGACGATAATTATGAGGATAATAAGGACGATAACAACGATGATAATGACGATATTAACGACGATATTAACGACGCTAATAACGACGATATTAACGTCGATAATAAAGACAATAAAAAGAAGATAATGACAATAATAACGACGATATTAAAGATAATATTTATGACGATAACAACGTAGATAATGACGATAATAACGACGACATTAACGACGATGATTATGACAAAATAACGACGATATTAACGACGATAATTATGAGGATGATAAGGACGATAACAACGATGATAATGACGATAATAACGACGACATTAACGACGATGATTGTGACAAAATAACGACGATATTAACGACGATAATTATGAGGATAATAAGGACGATAACAACGATGATAATGACGATATTAACGACGATATTAACGACGCTAATAACGACGATATTAACGTCGATAATAAAGACAATAAAAAGAAGATAATGACAATAATAACGACGATATTAAAGATAATATTTATGACGATAACAACGTAGATAATGACGATAATAACGACGACATTAACGACGATGATTATGACAAAATAACGACGATATTAACGACGATAATTATGAGGATGATAAGGACGATAACAAGGATGATAATGACGATAATAACGACGACATTAACGACGATGATTGTGACAAAATAACGACGATAATAACGACGATAATTATGAGGATAATAAGGACGATATCAACGATGATAATGACGATATTAACGACGATAATAACGACGATATTAACGACGATAATAACGACGATAAAAAGAAGATAATGACAATAATAACGACGATATTAACGATGATAATTATGACGATAACAACGAAGATAATGACGATAATAACAACGACATTATCGTCGATGATTATGACAAAATAACGACGATATTAACGACGATAATTATGAGGATGATAAGGACGATAACAACGATGATAATGACGATAATAACGACGACATTAGCGACGATGTTTATGACAAAATAACGACGATATTAACGACGATAATTATGAGGATAATAAGGACGATAACAACTATTATAATGACGATATTAACGACGATATTAACGACGATAATAACGACGTTAAAAACGACGATAAAAAGAAGATAATGACAATAATAACGACGATATTCTCGATGATATCTATGACGATAACAACGTAGATAATGACGATAATAACGACGACATTAACGACGATGATTATGACAAAATAACGACGATATTAACGACGATAATTATGAGGATGATAAGGACGATAACAACGATGATAATGACGATATTAACGACGATATTAACGACGATAATAACGACGTTAATAACGACGATAAAGAGAAGATAATGACAATAATAACGACGATATTATCGATGATATTTATGACGATAACAACGTAGATAATGACGATAATAACGACGACATTAACGACGATGATTATGACAAAATAACGACGATATTAACGACGATAATTATGAGGATAATAAGGACGATAACAACGATGATAATGACGATATTAACGACGATATTAACGACGATAATAACGACGATATTAACGACGATAATAAAGACAATAAAGAGAAGATAATGACAATAATAACGACGATATTAAAGATAATATTTATGACGATAACAACGTAGATAATGACGATAATAACGACGACATTAACGACGATGATTATGACAAAATAACGACGATATTAACGACGATAATTATGAGGATGATAAGGACGATAACAACGATGATAATGACGATAATAACGACGACATTAACGACGATGATTGTGACAAAATAACGACGATATTAACGACGATAATTATGAGGATAATAAGGACGATAACAACGATGATAATGACGATAATAACGACGACATTAACGACGATGATTATGACAAAATAACGACGATATTAACGACGATAATTATGAGGATGATAAGGACGATAACAACGATGATAATGACGATAATAACGACGACATTAGCGACGATGTTTATGACAAAATAACGACGATATTAACGACGATAATTATGAGGATAATAAGGACGATAACAACGATTATAATGACGATATTAACGACGATATTAACGACGATAATAACGACGTTAAAAACGACGATAAAAAGAAGATAATGACAATAATAACGACGATATTATCGATGATATTTATGACGATAACAACGTAGATAATGACGATAATAACGACGACATTAACGACGATGATTATGACAAAATAACGACGATATTAACGACGATAATTATGAGGATGATAAGGACGATAACAACGATGATAATGACGATATTAACGACGATATTAACGACGATAATAACGACGTTAATAACGACGATAAAAAGAAGATAATGACAATAATAACGACGATATTATCGATGATATTTATGACGATAACAACGTAGATAATGACGATAATAACGACGACATTAACGACGATGATTATGACAAAATAACGACGATATTAACGACGATAATTATGAGGATAATAAGGACGATAACAACGATGATAGTGACGATATTAACGACGATATTAACGACGATAATAACGACAATAAAAAGAAGATAATGGCAATAATAACGACGATATTAAAGATAATATTTATGACGATAACAACGTAGATAATGACGATAATAACGACGACTTTAACGACGATGATTATGACAAAATAACGACGATATTAACGACGATAATTATGAGGATGGTAAGGACGATAACAACGATGATAATGACGATAATAACGACGACATTAACGACGATGATTGTGACAAAATAACGACGATATTAACGACGATAATTATGAGGATAATAAGGACGATAACAACGATGATAATGACGATAATAACGACGACATTAACGACGATGATTATGACAAAATAACGACGATATTAACGACGATAATTATGAGGATGATAAGGACGATAACAACGATGATAATGACGATAATAACGACGACATTAGCGACGATGTTTATGACAAAATAACGACGATATTAACGACGATAATTATGAGGATGATAAGGACGATAACAACGATGATAATGACGATATTAACGACGATATTAACGACGATAATAACGACGTTAATAACGACGATAAAAAGAAGATAATGACAATAATAACGACGATATTATCGATGATATTTATGACGATAACAACGTAGATAATGACGATAATAACGACGACATTAACGACGATGATTATGACAAAATAACGACGATATTAACGACGATAATTATGAGGATAATAAGGACGATAACAACGATGATAATGACGATATTAACGACGATATTAACGACGATAATAACGACAATAAAAAGAAGATAATGGCAATAATAACGACGATATTAAAGATAATATTTATGACGATAACAACGTAGATAATGACGATAATAACGACGACTTTAACGACGATGATTATGACAAAATAACGACGATATTAACGACGATAATTATGAGGATGATAAGGACGATAACAACGATGATAATGACGATAATAACGACGACATTAACGACGATGATTGTGACAAAATAACGACGATATTAACGACGATAATTATGAGGATAATAAGGACGATAACAACGATGATAATGACGATATTAACGACGATAATAACGACGATATTAACGACGATAATAACGACGATAAAAAGAAGATAATGACAATAATAACGACGATATTAACGATGATAATTATGACGATAACAACGAAGATAATGACGATAATAACAACGACATTATCGTCGATGATTATGACAAAATAACGACGATATTAACGACGATAATTATGAGGATGATAAGGACGATAACAACGATGATAATGACGATATTAACGACGATATTAACGACGATAATAACGACGATATTAACGACGATAATAAAGACAATAAAGAGAAGATAATGACAATAATAACGACGATATTAAAGATAATATTTATGACGATAACAACGTAGATAATGACGATAATAACGACGACATTAACGACGATGATTATGACAAAATAACGACGATATTAACGACGATAATTATGAGGATGATAAGGACGATAACAACGATGATAATGACGATAATAACGACGACATTAACGACGATGATTGTGACAAAATAACGACGATATTAACGACGATAATTATGAGGATAATAAGGACGATAACAACGATGATAATGACGATAATAACGACGACATTAACGACGATGATTATGACAAAATAACGACGATACTAACGACGATAATTATGAGGATGATAAGGACGATAACAACGATGATAATGACGATAATAACGACGACATTAGCGACGATGTTTATGACAAAATAACGACGATATTAACGACGATAATTATGAGGATAATAAGGACGATAACAACGATTATAATGACGATATTAACGACGATATTAACGACGATAATAACGACGTTAAAAACGACGATAAAAAGAAGATAATGACAATAATAACGACGATATTATCGATGATATTTATGACGATAACAACGTAGATAATGACGATAATAACGACGACATTAACGACGATGATTATGACAAAATAACGACGATATTAACGACGATAATTATGAGGATGATAAGGACGATAACAACGATGATAATGACGATATTAACGACGATATTAACGACGATAATAACGACGTTAATAACGACGATAAAAAGAAGATAATGACAATAATAACGACGATATTATCGATGATATTTATGACGATAACAACGTAGATAATGACGATTATAACGACGACATTAACGACGATGATTATGACAAAATAACGACGATATTAACGACGATAATTATGAGGATAATAAGGACGATAACAACGATGATAATGACGATATTAACGACGATATTAACGACGATAATAACGACAATAAAAAGAAGATAATGGCAATAATAACGACGATATTAAAGATAATATTTATGACGATAACAACGTAGATAATGACGATAATAACGACGACTTTAACGACGATGATTATGACAAAATAACGACGATATTAACGACGATAATTATGAGGATGATAAGGACGATAACAACGATGATAATGACGATAATAACGACGACATTAACGACGATGATTGTGACAAAATAACGACGATATTAACGACGATAATTATGAGGATAATAAGGACGATAACAACGATGATAATGACGATATTAACGACGATAATAACGACGATATTAACGACGATAATAACGACGATAAAAAGAAGATAATGACAATAATAACGACGATATTAACGATGATAATTATGACGATAACAACGAAGATAATGACGATAATAACAACGACATTATCGTCGATGATTATGACAAAATAACGACGATATTAACGACGATAATTATGAGGATGATAAGGACGATAACAACGATGATAATGACGATATTAACGACGATATTAACGACGATAATAACGACGATATTAACGACGATAATAAAGACAATAAAGAAAAGATAATGACAATAATAACGACGATATTAAAGATAATATTTATGACGATAACAACGCAGATAATGACGATAATAACGACGACATTAACGACGATGATCATGACAAAATAACGACGATATTAACGACGATAATTATGAGGATGATAAGGACGATAACAACGATGATAATGACGATAATAACGACGACATTAACGACGATGATTGTGACAAAATAACGACGATATTAACGACGATAATTATGAGGATAATAAGGACGATAACAACGATGATAATGACGATAATAACGACGACATTAACGACGATGATTATGACAAAATAACGACGATATTAACGACGATAATTATGAGGATGATAAGGACGATAACAACGATGATAATGACGATAATAACGACGACATTAGCGACGATGTTTATGACAAAATAACGACGATATTAACGACGATAATTATGAGGATGATAAGGACGATAACAACGATGATAATGACGATATTAACGACGATATTAACGACGATAATAACGACGTTAATAACGACGATAAAAAGAAGATAATGACAATAATAACGACGATATTATCGATGATATTTATGACGATAACAACGTAGATAATGACGATAATAACGACGACATTAACGACGATGATTATGACAAAATAACGACGATATTAACGACGATAATTATGAGGATAATAAGGACGATAACAACGATGATAATGACGATATTAACGACGATATTAACGACGATAATAACGACGATAAAAAGAAGATAATGACAATAATAACGACGATATTAACGATGATAATTATGACGATAACAACGAAGATAATGACGATAATAACAACGACATTATCGTCGATGATTATGACAAAATAACGACGATATTAACGACGATAATTATGAGGATGATAAGGACGATAACAACGATGATAATGACGATATTAACGACGATATTAACGACGATAATAACGACGATATTAACGACGATAATAAAGACAATAAAGAGAAGATAATGACAATAATAACGACGATATTAAAGATAATATTTATGACGATAACAACGTAGATAATGACGATAATAACGACGACATTAACGACGATGATTATGACAAAATAACGACGATATTAACGACGATAATTATGAGGATGATAAGGACGATAACAACGATGATAATGACGATAATAACGACGACATTAACGACGATGATTGTGACAAAATAACGACGATATTAACGACGATAATTATGAGGATAATAAGGACGATAACAACGATGATAATGACGATAATAACGACGACATTAACGACGATGATTATGACAAAATAACGACGATATTAACGACGATAATTATGAGGATGATAAGGACGATAACAACGATGATAATGACGATAATAACGACGACATTAGCGACGATGTTTATGACAAAATAACGACGATATTAACGACGATAATTATGAGGATAATAAGGACGATAACAACGATTATAATGACGATATTAACGACGATATTAACGACGATAATAACGACGTTAAAAACGACGATAAAAAGAAGATAATGACAATAATTACGACGATATTATCGATGATATTTATGACGATAACAACGTAGATAATGACGATAATAACGACGACATTAACGACGATGATTATGACAAAATAACGACGATATTAACGACGATAATTATGAGGATGATAAGGACGATAACAACGATGATAATGACGATATTAACGACGATATTAACGACGATAATAACGACGTTAATAACGACGATAAAAAGAAGATAATGACAATAATAACGACGATATTATCGATGATATTTATGACGATAACAACGTAGATAATGACGATAATAACGACGACATTAACGACGATGATTATGACAAAATAACGACGATATTAGCGACGATAATTATGAGGATAATAAGGACGATAACAACGATGATAATGACGATATTAACGACGATATTAACGACGATAATAACGACGTTAATAACGACGATAAAAAGAAGATAATGACAATAATAACGACGATATTATCGATGATATTTATGACGATAACAACGTAGATAATGACGATAATAACGACGACATTAACGACGATGATTATGACAAAATAACGACGATATTAACGACGATAATTATGAGGATAATAAGGACGATAACAACGATGATAATGACGATATTAACGACGATATTAACGACGATAATAACGACGATATTAACGACGATAATAAAGACAATAAAAAGAAGATAATGACAATAATAACGACGATATTAAAGATAATATTTATGACGATAACAACGTAGATAATGACGATAATAACGACGACATTAACGACGATGATTATGACAAAATAACGACGATATTAACGACGATAATTATGAGGATGATAAGGACGATAACAACGATGATAATGACGATAATAACGACGACATTAACGACGATGATTGTGACAAAATAACGACGATATTAACGACGATAATTATGAGGATAATAAGGACGATAACAACGATGATAATGACGATATTAACGACGATAATAACGACGATATTAACGACGATAATAACGACGATAAAAAGAAGATAATGACAATAATAACGACGATATTAACGATGATAATTATGACGATAACAACGAAGATAATGACGATAATAACAACGACATTATCGTCGATGATTATGACAAAATAACGACGATATTAACGACGATAATTATGAGGATGATAAGGACGATAACAACGATGATAATGACGATAATAACGACGACATTAGCGACGATGTTTATGACAAAATAACGACGATATTAACGACGATAATTATGAGGATGATAAGGACGATAACAACGATGATAATGACGGAAATAACGACGACATTAGCGACGATGTTTATGACAAAATAACGACGATATTAACGACGATAATTATGAGGATAATAAGGACGATAACAACGAAGATAATGACGATAATAACGACGACATTAACGACAATGATTATGACAAAATATCGACGATATTAACGACGATAATTATGAGGATGATAAGGACGATAACAACGATGATAATGACGATAATAACGACGACATTAGCGACGATGTTTATGACAAAATAACGACGATAACTATGAGGATAATAAGGACGATAACAACGATGATAATGACGATATTAACGACGATATTAACGACGATAATAATGACGTTAATAACGACGATAAAAAGAAGATAATGACAATAATAACGACGATATTATCGATGATATTTATGACGATAACAACGATGATAATGACGATAATAACGACGACATTAACGACGATTATTATGACAAAATAACGACGATATTAACGACGATAATTATGAGGATAATAAGGACGATAACAACGATGATAATGACGATATTAACGACGATATTAACGACGATAATAACGACGATATTAACGACGATAATAAAGACAATAAAAAGAAGATAATGACAATAATAACGACGATATTAAAGATAATATTTATGACGATAACAACGTAGATAATGACGATAATAACGACGACATTAACGACGATGATTATGACAAAATAACGACGATATTAACGACGATAATTATGAGGATGATAAGGACGATAACAACGATGATAATGACGATAATAACGACGACATTAACGACGATGATTGTGACAAAATAACGACGATATTAACGACGATAATTATGAGGATAATAAGGACGATAACAACGATGATAATGACGATATTAACGACGATAATAACGACGATATTAACGACGATAATAACGACGATAAGAAGAAGATAATGACAATAATAACGACGATATTAACGATGATAATTATGACGATAACAACGAAGATAATGACGATAATAACAACGACATTATCGTCGATGATTTTGATAAAATAACGACGATATTAACGACGATAATTATGAGGATGATAAGGACGATAACAACGATGATAATGACGATATTAACGACGATATTAACGACGATAATAACGACGATATTAACGACGATAATAAAGACAATAAAGAGAAGATAATGACAATAATAACGACGATATTAAAGATAATATTTATGACGATAACAACGTAGATAATGACGATAATAACGACGACATTAACGACGATGATTATGACAAAATAACGACGATATTAACGACGATAATTATGAGGATGATAAGGACAATAACAACGATGATAATGATGATATTAACGACGATATTAACGACGATAATAACGACGTTAATAACGACGATAAAAAGAAGATAATGACAATAATAACGACGATATTATCGATGATATTTATGACGATAACAACGTAGATAATGACGATAATAACGACGACATTAACGACGATGATTATGACAAAATAACGACGATATTAACGACGATAATTATGAGGATAATAAGGACGATAACAACGATGATAATGACGATATTAACGACGATATTAACGACGATAATAACGACGTTAAAAACGACGATAAAAAGAAGATAATGACAATAATAACGACGATATTATCGATGATATTTATGACGATAACAACGTTGATAATGACGATAATAACGACGACATTAACGACGATGATTATGACAAAATAACGACGATATTAACGACGATAATTATGAGGATGATAAGGACGATAACAACGATGATAATGACGATATTAACGACGATATTAACGACGATAATAACGACGTTAATAACGACGATAAAAAGAAGATAATGACAATAATAACGACGATATTATCGATGATATTTATGACGATAACAACGTAGATAATGACGATAATAACGACGACATTAACGACGATAATAACGACGTAAATAACGACGATAAAAAGAAGATAATGACAATAATAACGACGATATTATCGATGATATTTATGACGATAACAACGATGATAATGACGATAATAACGACGACATTAACGACGATGATTATGACAAAATAACGACGATATTAACGACGATAATTATGAGGATAATAAGGACGATAACAACGATGATAATGACGATATTAACGACGATAATAACGACGTTAATAACGACGATAAAAAGAAGATAATGACAATAATAACGACGATATTAACGATAATATTTATGACGATAACAACGTTGATAATGACGATAATAACGACGACATTAACGACGATGATTATGACAAAATAACGACGATATTAACGACGATAATTATGAGGATGATAAGGACGATAACAACGATGATAATGACGAAAATAACGACGACATTAACGACGATGATTATGACAAAATAACGACGATATTAACGACGATAATTATGAGGATGATAAGGACGATAACAACGATGATAATGACGATAATAACGACGACATTAACGACGATGATTGTGACAAAATAACGACGATATTAACGACGATAATTATGAGGATAATAAGGACGATAACAACGATGATAATGACGATAATAACGACGACATTAACGACGATGATTATGACAAAATAACGACGATATTAACGACGAGAATTATGAGGATGATAAGGACGATAACAACGATGATAATGACGATAATAACGACGACATTAGCGACGATGTTTATGACAAAATAACGACGATATTAACGACGATAATTATGAGGATAATAAGGACGATAACAACGATTATAATGACGATATTAACGACGATATTAACGACGATAATAACGACGTTAAATACGACGATAAAAAGAAGATAATGACAATAATAACGACGATATTATCGATGATATTTATGACGATAACAACGATGATAATGACGATAATAACGACGACATTAACGACGATGATTATGACAAAATAACGACGATATTAACGACGATAATTATGAGGATAATAAGGACGATAACAACGATGATAATGACGATATTAACGACGATAATAACGACGTTAATAACGACGATAAAAAGAAGATAATGACAATAATAACGACGATATTAACGATAATATTTATGACGATAACAACGTTGATAATGACGATAATAACGACGACATTAACGACGATGATTATGACAAAATAACGACGATATTAACGACGATAATTATGAGGATGATAAGGACGATAACAACGATGATAATGACGATAATAACGACGACATTAACGACGATGATTATGACAAAATAACGACGATATTAACGACGATAATTATGAGGATGATAAGGACGATAACAACGATGATAATGACGATAATAACGACGACATTAACGACGATGATTGTGACAAAATAACGACGATATTAACGACGATAATTATGAGGATAATAAGGACGATAACAACGATGATAATGACGATAATAACGACGACATTAACGACGATGATTATGACAAAATAACGACGATATTAACGACGAGAATTATGAGGATGATAAGGACGATAACAACGATGATAATGACGATAATAACGACGACATTAGCGACGATGTTTATGACAAAATAACGACGATATTAACGACGATAATTATGAGGATAATAAGGACGATAACAACGATTATAATGACGATATTAACGACGATATTAACGACGATAATAACGACGTTAAATACGACGATAAAAAGAAGATAATGACAATAATAACGACGATATTATCGATGATATTTATGACGATAACAACGTAGATAATGACGATAATAACGACGACATTAACGACGATGATTATGACAAAATAACGACGATATTAACGACGATAATTATGAGGATGATAAGGACGATAACAACGATGATAATGACGATATTAACGACGATATTAACGACGATAATAACGACGTTAATAACGACGATAAAAAGAAGATAATGACAATAATAACGACGATATTATCGATGATATTTATGACGATAACAACGTAGATAATGACGATAATAACGACGACATTAACGACGATGATTATGACAAAATAACGACGATATTAACGACGATAATTATGAGGATAATAAGGACGATAACAACAATGATAATGACGATATTAACGACGATATTAACGACGATAATAACGACGATATTAACGACGATAATAAAGACAATAAAAAGAAGATAATGACAATAATAACGACGATATTAAAGATAATATTTATGACGATAACAACGTAGATAATGACGATAATAACGACGACATTAACGACGATGATTATGACAAAATAACGACGATATTAACGACGATAATTATGAGGATGATAAGGACGATAACAACGATGATAATGACGATAATAACGACGACATTAACGACGATGATTGTGACAAAATAACGACGATATTAACGACGATAATTATGAGGATAATAAGGACGTTAACAACTATGATAATGACGATATTAACGACGATAATAACGACGATATTAACGACGATAATAACGACGATAAAAAGAAGATAATGACAATAATAACGACGATATTAACGATGATAATTATGACGATAACAACGAAGATAATGACGATAATAACAACGACATTATCGTCGATGATTATGACAAAATAACGACGATATTAACGACGATAATTATGAGGATGATAAGGACGATAACAACGATGATAATGACGATAATAACGACGACATTAGCGACGATGTTTATGACAAAATAACGACGATATTAACGACGATAATTATGAGGATGATAAGGACGATAACAACGATGATAATGACGGAAATAACGACGACATTAGCGACGATGTTTATGACAAAATAACGACGATATTAACGACGATAATTGTGAGGATAATAAGGACGATAACAACGAAGATAATGACGATAATAACGACGACATTAACGACAATGATTATGACAAAATAACGACGATATTAACGACGATAATTATGAGGATGATAAGGACGATAACAACGATGATAATGACGATAATAACGACGACATTAGCGACGATGTTTATGACAAAATAACGACGATAACTATGAGGATAATAAGGACGATAACAACGATGATAATGACGATATTAACGACGATATTAACGACGATAATAACGACGTTAATAACGACGATAAAAAGAAGATAATGACAATAATAACGACGATATTATCGATGATATTTATGACGATAACAACGATGATAATGACGATAATAACGACGACATTAACGACGATGATTATGACAAAATAACGACGATATTAACGACGATAATTATGAGGATAATAAGGACGATAACAACGATGATAATGACGATATTAACGACGATATTAACGACGATAATAACGACGATATTAACGACGATAATAAAGACAATAAAAAGAAGATAATGACAATAATAACGACGATATTAAAGATAATATTTATGACGATAACAACGTAGATAATGACGATAATAACGACGACATTAACGACGATGATTATGACAAAATAACGACGATATTAACGACGATAATTATGAGGATGATAAGGACGATAACAACGATGATAATGACGATAATAACGACGACATTAACGACGATGATTGTGACAAAATAACGACGATATTAACGACGATAATTATGAGGATAATAAGGACGATAACAACGATGATAATGACGATATTAACGACGATAATAACGACGATATTAACGACGATAATAACGACGATAAGAAGAAGATAATGACAATAATAACGACGATATTAACGATGATAATTATGACGATAACAACGAAGATAATGACGATAATAACAACGACATTATCGTCGATGATTATGATAAAATATCGACGATATTAACGACGATAATTATGAGGATGATAAGGACGATAACAACGATGATAATGACGATATTAACGACGATATTAACGACGATAATAACGACGATATTAACGACGATAATAAAGACAATAAAGAGAAGATAATGACAATAATAACGACGATATTAAAGATAATATTTATGACGATAACAACGTAGATAATGACGATAATAACGACGACATTAACGACGATGATTATGACAAAATAACGACGATATTAACGACGATAATTATGAGGATGATAAGGACAATAACAACGATGATAATGACGATATTAACGACGATATTAACGACGATAATAACGACGTTAATAACGACGATAAAAAGAAGATAATGACAATAATAACGACGATATTATCGATGATATTTATGACGATAACAACGTAGATAATGACGATAATAACGACGACATTAACGACGATGATTATGACAAAATAACGACGATATTAACGACGATAATTATGAGGATAATAAGGACGATAACAACGATGATAATGACGATATTAACGACGATATTAACGACGATAATAACGACGATATTAACGACGATAATAAAGACAATAAAAAGAAGATAATGACAATAATAACGACGATATTAAAGATAATATTTATGACGATAACAACGTAGATAATGACGATAATAACGACGACATTAACGACGATGATTATGACAAAATAACGACGATATTAACGACGATAATTATGAGGATGATAAGGACGATAACAACGATGATAATGACGATATTAACGACGATATTAACGACGATAATAACGACGTTAATAACGACGATAAAAAGAAGATAATGACAATAATAACGACGATATTATCGATGATATTTATGACGATAACAACGTAGATAATGACGATAATAACGACGACATTAACGACGATAATAACGACGTAAATAACGACGATAAAAAGAAGATAATGACAATAATAACGACGATATTATCGATGATATTTATGACGATAACAACGATGATAATGACGATAATAACGACGACATTAACGACGATGATTATGACAAAATAACGACGATATTAACGACGATAATTATGAGGATAATAAGGACGATAACAACGATGATAATGACGATATTAACGACGATAATAACGACGTTAATAACGACGATAAAAAGAAGATAATGACTATAATAACGACGATATTAACGATAATATTTATGACGATAACAACGTTGATAATGACGATAATAACGACGACATTAACGACGATGATTATGACAAAATAACGACGATATTAACGACGATAATTATGAGGATGATAAGGACGATAACAACGATGATAATGACGATAATAACGACGACATTAACGACGATGATTATGACAAAATAAGGACGATATTAACGACGATAATTATGAGGATGATAAGGACGATAACAACGATGATAATGACGATAATAACGACGACATTAACGACGATGATTGTGACAAAATAACGACGATATTAACGACGATAATTATGAGGATAATAAGGACGATAACAACGATGATAATGACGATAATAACGACGACATTAACGACGATGATTATGACAAAATAACGACGATATTAACGACGATAATTATGAGGATGATAAGGACGATAACAACGATGATAATGACGATAATAACGACGACATTAGCGACGATGTTTATGACAAAATAACGACGATATTAACGACGATAATTATGAGGATAATAAGGACGATAACAACGATTATAATGACGATATTAACGACGATATTAACGACGATAATAACGACGTTAAAAACGACGATAAAAAGAAGATAATGACAATAATAACGACGATATTATCGATGATATTTATGACGATAACAACGTAGATAATGACGATAATAACGACGACATTAACGACGATGATTATGACAAAATAACGACGATATTAACGACGATAATTATGAGGATGATAAGGACGATAACAACGATGATAATGACGATATTAACGACGATATTAACGACGATAATAACGACGTTAATAACGACGATAAAAAGAAGATAATGACAATAATAACGACGATATTATCGATGATATTTATGACGATAACAACGTAGATAATGACGATAATAACGACGACATTAACGACGATGATTATGACAAAATAACGACGATATTAACGACGATAATTATGAGGATAATAAGGACGATAACAACGATGATAATGACGATATTAACGACGATATTAACGACGATAATAACGACGATATTAACGACGATAATAAAGACAATAAAAAGAAGATAATGACAATAATAACGACGATATTAAAGATAATATTTATGACGATAACAACGTAGATAATGACGATAATAACGACGACATTAACGACGATGATTATGACAAAATAACGACGATATTAACGACGATAATTATGAGGATGATAAGGACGATAACAACGATGATAATGACGATAATAACGACGACATTAACGACGATGATTGTGACAAAATAACGACGATATTAACGACGATAATTATGAGGATAATAAGGACGATAACAACGATGATAATGACGATATTAACGACGATAATAACGACGATATTAACGACGATAATAACGACGATAAAAAGAAGATAATGACAATAATAACGACGATATTAACGATGATAATTATGACGATAACAACGAAGATAATGACGATAATAACAACGACATTATCGTCGATGATTATGACAAAATAACGACGATATTAACGACGATAATTATGAGGATGATAAGGACGATAACAACGATGATAATGACGATAATAACGACGACATTAACGACGATGATTGTGACAAAATAACGACGATATTAACGACGATAATTATGAGGATAATAAGGACGATAACAACGATGATAATGACGATATTAACGACGATATTAACGACGATAATAACGACGATAATAACGACGATAAAAAGAAGATAATGACAATAATAACGACGATATTAACGATGATAATTATGACGATAACAACGAAGATAATGACGATAATAACGACGACATTATCGTCGATGATTATGACAAAATAACGACGATATTAACGACGTTAAATATGAGGATGATAAGGATGATAACAACGATGATAATGACGATAATAACGACGACATTAACGACGATGATTATGACAAAATAACGACGATATTAACGACGATAATTAAGAGGATGATAAGGACGATAACAACGATGATAATGACGATAATAACGACGACATTAGCGACGATGTTTATGACAAAATAACGACGATGATTATGACAAAATAACGACGATATTAACGACGATAATTATGAGTATGATAAGGACGATAACAACGATGATAATGACGTTATTAACGACGATATTAACGACGATAATAACGACGTTAATAACGACGATAAAAAGAAGATAATGACATAAATAACGACCGTATTATCGATGATATTTATGACGATAACAACGTAGATAATGACGATAATAACGACGACATTAACGACGATGATTATGACAAAATAACGACGATATTAACGAGGATAATTATGAGGATGATAAGGACGATAACAACGATGATAATGACGATAATAACGACGACATTAACGACGATGATTGTGACAAAATAACGACGATATTAACGACGATAATTATGAGGATGATAAGGACGATAACAACGATGATAATGACGATAATAACGACGACATTAACGACGATTTTTATGAGGATCAATAAGGACGATAACAACGATTATAATGACGATATTAACGACGATATTAACGACGATAATAACGACGATAATAACGACGATATTATCGACGATAATAACGACGATAACAACGAAGAAAATGACGATAATAACGACGACATTAACGACGATGATTATGACAAAATAACGACGATATTAACGACGATAATTATGAGGATAATAAGGACGATAACAACGATGATAATGACGTTATTAACGACGATATTAACGACGATGATTATGACAAAATAACGACAATATTAACGACGATAATTATGAGGATAATAAGGACGATAACAACGATGATAATGACGATATTAACGACGATATTAACGACGATAATAACGACGATAATAACGACGATATTAACGACGATAATAACGACGATATTAACGATGATATTTATGACGATAACAAAGTAGATAATGACGTTAATAACGACGACATTAACGACGATGATTATGATAAAATAACGACGATAATTATGAGGATGATAAGGACGATAACAACGATGATAATGACGATAATAACGACGATATTAACGACGATGTTTATGACAAAATAACGACGATATTAACGACGATAATTATGAGGATAATAAGGACGATAACAACGATGACAATGACGATATTAACGACGATAATAACGACTATAATTATCATGATAAAAACGACGATAATGACGATAATAACGACGATATTAACGACGATAATAACGACGATAACAACGAAGATAATGACGATAATATCGACGACATTAACGACGATGATTATGACAAAATAACGACGATATTAACGACGATAATTATGAGGATGATAAGGACGATAACAACGATGATAATGACGATAATAACGACGACATTAACAGCGATAATTATGTGGATTAATAAGGACGATAACAACGATTATAATGACGATATTAACGACGATAAAAAGAAGATAATGACAATAATAACGACGATATTAACGATGATATTTATGACGATAACAGCGAAGATAATGACGATATTAACGACGATAATTATGAGGATAATAACGACGATTACAACGATAGCAATGACGATATTAACGACGATATTAACGACGATAATAACGACGATAATAACGACGATATTAACGACGATAATAACGACGATAAAAAGAAGATAATGACAATAATAACGACGATATTAACGATGATATTTATGACGATAACAACGTAGATAATGACGATAATAAAGACGACATTAACGACGATGATTATGACAAAATAACGACGATATTAACGACGATAATTATGAGGATGATAAGGACGATAACAACGATGATAATGACGATAATAACGACGATATTAACGACGATAATAACGACGATAATAACGACGATAGTAACGACGATATTAACGATGATAATAACGACGATAAAAAGAAGATAATGACAATAATAACGACGATATTAACGATGATAATTATGACGATAACAGCGAAGATAATGACGATATTAACGACGATAATTATGAGAATAATAACGACGATTACAACGATAGCAATGACGATATTAACGACGATATTAACGACGATAATAACGACGATAATAACGACGTATCAACGACGATAATAACGACGATAAAAAGAAGATAATGACAATAATAACGACGATATTAACGATGATAATTATGACGATAACAGCGAAGATAATGACGATATTAACGACGATTATTATGAGGATGATAAGGACGATAACAACGATGATAATGACGATAATAACGACGACATTAACGACGATTTTTATGAGGATTAATAAGGACGATAACAACGATTATAATGACGATATTAACGACGATATTAACGACGATAATAACGACGATAATAACGATGATATTATCGACGATAATAACGACGATAACAACGAAGAAAATGACGATAATAACGACGACATTAAAGACGATGATTATGACAAAATAACGACGATATTAACGACGATAATTATGAGGATAATAAGGACGATAACAACGATGATAATGACGTTATTAACGACGATATTAACGACGATAATAACGACGATAATAACGACGATATTATCGACGATAGTAACGACGATAACAACGAAGAAAATGACGATAATAACGACGACATTAACGACGATGATTATGACAAAATAACGTCGATATTAACGACGATAATTATGAGGATAATAAGGACGATAACAACGATGACAATGACGTTATTAACGACGATATTAACGACGATAATAACGACGATAATAACGACGATATTAACGACGATAATAACGACGATAAAAAGAAGAGAATGACAATAATAACGACGATATTAACGATGATATTTATGACGATAACAACGTAGATAATGACGATAATAACGACGACATTAACGACGATGATTATGACAAAATAACGACGATATTAACGACGATAATTATGAGGATAATAAGGACGATAACAACGATGATAATGACGATAATAACGACGACATTAGCGACGATGTTTATGACAAAATAACGACGATATTAACGACGATATTAACGATGATAATAACGACGATAAAAAGAAGATAATGACAATAATAACGACGATATTAACGATGATATTTATGACGATAACAACGTAGATAATGACGATAAAAACGACGACATTAACGACGATGATTATGACAAAATGACGACGATATTAACGACGATAATTATGAGGATGATAAGGACGATAACAACGATGATAATGACGATAATAACGACGATATTAACGACGATGTTTATGACAAAATAACGACGATATTAACGATAATAATTATGAGGATGATAAGGACGATAACAACGATGATAATGACGATATTAACAACGATAATAATGACGATAATAACGACGATATTAACGACGATGTTTATGACAATATAACGACGATATTAACGATAATAATTATGAGGATGATAAGGACGATAACAACGATGATAATGACGATATTAACGACGATATTAACGACGATAATAACGACGATAATAACGACGATAGTAACGACGATATTAACGATGATAATAACGACGATAAAAAGAAGATAATGACAATAATAACGACGATATTAACGATGATAATTATGACGATAACAGCGAAGATAATGACGATATTAACGACGATAATTATGAGGATGATAAGGACGATAACAACGATGATAATGACGATAATAACGACGACATTAACGACGATTTTTATGAGGATTAATAAGGACGATAACAACGATTATAATGACGATATTAACGACGATATTAACGACGATAATAACGACGATAATAACGACGATATTATCGACGATAATAACGACGATAACAACGAAGAAAATGACGATAATAACGACGACATTAAAGACGATGATTATGACAAAATAACGACGATATTAACGACGATAATTATGAGGATAATAAGGACGATAACAACGATGATAATGACGTTATTAACGACGATATTAACGACGATAATAACGACGATAATAACGACGATATTATCGACGATAATAACGACGATAACAACGAAGAAAATGACGATAATAACGACGACATTAACGACGATGATTATGACAAAATAACGACGATATTAACGACGATAATTATGAGGATAATAAGGACGATAACAACGATGATAATGACGTTATTAACGACGATATTAACGACGATGATTATGACAAAATAACGACAATATTAACGACGATAATTATGAGGATAATAAGGACGATAACAACGATGATAATGACGATATTAACGACGATATTAACGACGATAATAACGACGATAATAACGACGATATTAACGACGATAATAACGACGATAAAAAGAAGATAATGACAATAATAACGACGATATTAACGATGATATTTATGACGATAACAAAGTAGATAATGACGTTAATAACGACGACATTAACGACGATGATTATGACAAAATAACGACGATAATTATGAGGATGATAAGGACGATAACAACGATGATAATGACGATAATAACGACGATATTAACGACGATGTTTATGACAAAATAACGACGATATTAACGACGATAATTATGAGGATAATAAGGACGATAACAACGATGACAATGACGATATTAACGACGATAATAACGACTATAATTATCATGATAAAAACGACGATAATGACGATAATAACGACGATATTAACGACGATAATAACGACGATAACAACGAAGATAATGACGATAATATCGACGACATTAACGACGATGATTATGACAAAATAACGACGATATTAACGACGATAATTATGAGGATGATAAGGACGATAACAACGATGATAATGACGATAATAACGACGACATTAACAGCGATAATTATGTGGATTAATAAGGACGATAACAACGATTATAATGACGATATTAACGACGATAAAAAGAAGATAATGACAATAATAACGACGATATTAACGATGATATTTATGACGATAACAGCGAAGATAATGACGATATTAACGACGATAATTATGAGGATAATAACGACGATTACAACGATAGCAATGACGATATTAACGACGATATTAACGACGATAATAACGACGATAATAACGACGATATTAACGACGATAATAACGACGATAAAAAGAAGATAATGACAATAATAACGACGATATTAACGATGATATTTATGACGATAACAACGTAGATAATGACGATAATAAAGACGACATTAACGACGATGATTATGACAAAATAACGACGATATTAACGACGATAATTATGAGGATGATAAGGACGATAACAACGATGATAATGACGATAATAACGACGATATTAACGACGATAATAACGACGATAATAACGACGATAGTAACGACGATATTAACGATGATAATAACGACGATAAAAAGAAGATAATGACAATAATAACGACGATATTAACGATGATAATTATGACGATAACAGCGAAGATAATGACGATATTAACGACGATAATTATGAGGATGATAAGGACGATAACAACGATGATAATGACGATAATAGCGACGATATTAACGACGATAATAACGACGATAATAACGACGATAGTAACGACGATATTAACGACGATAATAACGACGATAAAAAGAAGATAATGACAATAATAACGACGATATTAACGATGATATTTATGACGATAACAACGTAGATAATGACGATAAAAACGACGACATTAACGACGATGATTATGACAAAATAACGACGATATTAACGACGATAATTATGAGGATGATAAGGACGATAACAACGATGATAATGACGATAATAACGACGATATTAACGACGATGTTTATGACAAAATAACGACGATATTAACGATAATAATTATGAGGATGATAAGGACGTCAACAACGATGATAATGACGATATTAACAACGATAATAATGACGATAATAACGACGATATTAACGACGATGTTTATGACAATATAACGACGATATTAACGATAATAATTATGAGGATGATAAGGACGATAACAACGATGATAATGACGATATTAACGACGATATTAACGACGATAATAACGACGATAATAACGACGATAGTAACGACGATATTAACGATGATAATAACGACGATAAAAAGAAGATAATGACAATAATAACGACGATATTAACGATGATAATTATGACGATAACAGCGAAGATAATGACGATATTAACGACGATAATTATGAGGATGATAAGGACGATAACAACGATGATAATGACGATAATAACGACGAGATTAACGACGATTTTTATGAGGATTAATAAGGACGATAACAACGATTATAATGACGATATTAACGACGATATTAACGACGATAATAACGACGATAATAACGACGATATTATCGACGATAATAACGACGATAACAACGAAGAAAATGACGATAATAACGACGACATTAAAGACGATGATTATGACAAAATAACGACGATATTAACGACGATAATTATGAGGATAATAAGGACGATAACAACGATGGTAATGACGTAAATAACGACGACATTAACGACGATGATTATGACAATATAACGGCGATATTTACGACGATAATGTCGATGATAAATATGACGATAATAACGACGATAATAACGACGATAACAACGTAGATAATGACGATAATAAAGACGACATTAACGACGATGATTATGACAAAATAACGACGATATTAACGACGATAATTATGAGGATGATAAGGACGATAACAACGATGATAATGACGATAATAACGACGACATTAACTACGATTTTTATGAGGATTAATAAGGACGATAACAACGATTATAATGACGATATTAACGACGATATTAACGACGATAATAACGACGATAATAACGACGATATTATCGACGATAATAACGACGATAACAACGAAGAAAATGACGATAATAACGACGACATTAACGACGATGATTATGACAAAATAACGACGATATTAACGACGATAATTATGAGGATAATAAGGACGATAACAACGATGATAATGACGTTATTAACGACGATATTAACGACGATAATAACGACGATAATAACGACGATATTAACGACGATAATAACGACGATAAAAAGAAGATAATGACAATAATAACGACGATATTAACGATGATATTTATGACGATAACAACGTAGATAATGACGATAATAACGACGACATTAACGACGATGATTATGACAAAATAACGACGATATTAACGACGATAATTATGAGGATAATAAGGACGATAACAACGATGACAATGACGATATTAACGACGATAATAACGACTATAATTATGATGATAAAAACGACGATAATGACGATAATAACGACGATATTAACGACGATAATAACGACGATAACAGCGAAGATAATGACGATAATATCGACGACATAAACGACGATGATTATGACAAAATAACGACGATATTAACGACGATAATTATGAGGATAATAAGGACGATAACAACGATGATAATGACGATATTAACGACGATATTAACAACGATAATAACGACGATAATAACGACGATATTAACGACGATAATAACGACGATAAAAAGAAGATAATGACAATAATAACGACGATATTAACGATGATATTTATGACGATAACAACGTAGATAATGACGATAATAACGACGACATTAACAACGATGATTATGACAAAATAACGACGATATTATCGATGATAATTATGAGGATGATAAGGACGATAACAACGATGACAATGACGATATTAACGACGATAATAACGACTATAATTATGATGATAAAAACGACGATAATGACGATAATAACGACGATATTAACGACGATAATAACGACGATAACAACGAAGATAATGACGATAATATCGACGACATTAACGACGATGATTATGACAAAATAACGACGATATTAACGACGATAATTATGAGGATGATAAGGACGATAACAACGATGATAATGACGATAATAACGACGACATTAACACCGATAATTATGTGGATTAATAAGGACGATAACAACGATTATAATGACGATATTAACGACGATAAAAAGAAGATAATGACAATAATAACGACGATATTAACGATGATATTTATGACGATAACAGCGAAGATAATGACGATATTAACGACGATAATTATGAGGATAATAACGACGATTACAACGATAGCAATGACGATATTAACGACGATATTAACGACGATAATAACGACGATAATAACGACGATATTAACGACGATAATAACGACGATAAAAAGAAGATAATGACAATAATAACGACGATATTAACGATGATATTTATGACGATAACAACGTAGATAATGACGATAATAAAGACGACATTAACGACGATGATTATGAAAAATAACGACGATATTAACGACGATAATTATGAGGATGATAAGGACGATAACAACGATGATAATGACGATATTAACGACGATATTAACGACGATAATAACGACGATAATAACGACGATAATAACGACGATAATAACGACGATAAAAAGAAGATAATGACAATAATAACGACGATATTAACGATGATATTTATGTCGATAACAACGTAGATAATGACGATAATAACGACGACATTAACGACGATGATTATGACAAAATAACGACGATATTAACGACGATAATTATGAGGATGATAAGGACGATAACAACGATGATAATGACGATAATAACGACGATATTAACGACGATGTTTATGACAAAATAACGACGATATTAACGATAATAATTATGAGGATGAGAAGGACGATAACAACGATGATAATGACGTTATTAACGACGATATTAACGACGATAATAACGACGATAATAACGACGATATTAACGACGATAATAACGACGATAAAAAGAAGATAATGACAATAATAACGACGATATTAACGATGATATTTATGACGATAACAACGTAGATAATGACGATAATAACGACGACATTAACGACGATGATTATGACAAAATAACGACGATATTAACGACGATAATTATGAGGATGATAAGGACGATAACAACGATGATAATGACGATAATAACGACGACATTAACAGCGATAATTATGTGGATTAATAAGGACGATAACAACGATTATAACGACGATATTATCGACGATATTAACGACGATAAAAAGAAGATAATGACAATAATAACGACGATATTAACGATGATATTTATGACGATAACAACGGAGATAATGACGATAATAACGACGACATTAACGACGATGATTATGACAAAATAACGACGATATTAACGACGATAATTATGAGGATAATAAGGACGATAACAACGATGATAATGACGATATTAACGACGATATTAACGACGATAATAACGACGATAATAACGACGATATTAACGACGATAATAACGACGATAAAAAGAAGATAATGACAATAATAACGACGATATTAACGATGATATTTATGACGATAACAACGTAGATAATGACGATAATAGCGACGTCATTAACGACGATGATTATGACAAAATAACGACGATATTAACGACGATAATTATGAGGATAATAAGGACGATAACAACGATGATAATGACGTTATTAACGACGATATTAACGACGATAATAACGACGATAAAACGACGATATTAACGACGATAATAACGACGATAAAAAGAAGATAATGACAATAATAACGACGATATTAACGATGATATTTATGACGATAACAACGTAGATAATGACGATAATAACGACGACATTAACGACGATGATTATGACAAAATAACGACGATATTAACGACGATAATTATGAGGATAATAAGGACGATAACAACGATGACAATGACGATATTAACGACGATAATAACGACTATAATTATGATGATAAAAACGACGATAATGACGATAATAACGACGATATTAAAGACGATAATAACGACGATAAAAAGAAGATAATGACAATAATAACGACGATATTAACGATGATATTTATGACGATAACAACGTAGATAATGACGATAATAACGACGACATTAACGACGATGATTATGACAAAATAACGACGATATTAACGACGATAATTATGAGGATAATAAGGACGATAACAACGATGACAATGACGATATTAACGACGATAATAACGACTATAATTATGATGATAAAAACGACGATAATGACGATAATAACGACGATATTAACGACGATAATAACGACGATAACAGCGAAGATAATGACGATAATATCGACGACATAAACGACGATGATTATGACAAAATAACGACGATATTAACGACGATAATTATGAGGATAATAAGGACGATAACAACGATGATAATGACGATATTAACGACGATATTAACAACGATAATAACGACGATAATAACGACGATATTAACGACGATAATAACGACGATAAAAAGAAGATAATGACAATAATAACGACGATATTAACGATGATATTTATGACGATAACAACGTAGATAATGACGATAATAACGACGACATTAACAACGATGATTATGACAAAATAACGACGATATTATCGATGATAATTATGAGGATGATAAGGACGATAACAACGATGACAATGACGATATTAACGACGATAATAACGACTATAATTATGATGATAAAAACGACGATAATGACGATAATAACGACGATATTAACGACGATAATAACGACGATAACAACGAAGATAATGACGATAATATCGACGACATTAACGACGATGATTATGACAAAATAACGACGATATTAACGACGATAATTATGAGGATGATAAGGACGATAACAACGATGATAATGACGATAATAACGACGACATTAACACCGATAATTATGTGGATTAATAAGGACGATAACAACGATTATAATGACGATATTAACGACGATAAAAAGAAGATAATGACAATAATAACGACGATATTAACGATGATATTTATGACGATAACAGCGAAGATAATGACGATATTAACGACGATAATTATGAGGATAATAACGACGATTACAACGATAGCAATGACGATATTAACGACGATATTAACGACGATAATAACGACGATAATAACGACGATATTAACGACGATAATAACGACGATAAAAAGAAGATAATGACAATAATAACGACGATATTAACGATGATATTTATGACGATAACAACGTAGATAATGACGATAATAAAGACGACATTAACGACGATGATTATGAAAAATAACGACGATATTAACGACGATAATTATGAGGATGATAAGGACGATAACAACGATGATAATGACGATATTAACGACGATATTAACGACGATAATAACGACGATAATAACGACGATAATAACGACGATAATAACGACGATAAAAAGAAGATAATGACAATAATAACGACGATATTAACGATGATATTTATGTCGATAACAACGTAGATAATGACGATAATAACGACGACATTAACGACGATGATTATGACAAAATAACGACGATATTAACGACGATAATTATGAGGATGATAAGGACGATAACAACGATGATAATGACGATAATAACGACGATATTAACGACGATGTTTATGACAAAATAACGACGATATTAACGATAATAATTATGAGGATGAGAAGGACGATAACAACGATGATAATGACGTTATTAACGACGATATTAACGACGATAATAACGACGATAATAACGACGATATTAACGACGATAATAACGACGATAAAAAGAAGATAATGACAATAATAACGACGATATTAACGATGATATTTATGACGATAACAACGTAGATAATGACGATAATAACGACGACATTAACGACGATGATTATGACAAAATAACGACGATATTAACGACGATAATTATGAGGATGATAAGGACGATAACAACGATGATAATGACGATAATAACGACGACATTAACAGCGATAATTATGTGGATTAATAAGGACGATAACAACGATTATAACGACGATATTATCGACGATATTAACGACGATAAAAAGAAGATAATGACAATAATAACGACGATATTAACGATGATATTTATGACGATAACAACGGAGATAATGACGATAATAACGACGACATTAACGACGATGATTATGACAAAATAACGACGATATTAACGACGATAATTATGAGGATAATAAGGACGATAACAACGATGATAATGACGATATTAACGACGATATTAACGACGATAATAACGACGATAATAACGACGATATTAACGACGATAATAACGACGATAAAAAGAAGATAATGACAATAATAACGACGATATTAACGATGATATTTATGACGATAACAACGTAGATAATGACGATAATAGCGACGTCATTAACGACGATGATTATGACAAAATAACGACGATATTAACGACGATAATTATGAGGATAATAAGGACGATAACAACGATGATAATGACGTTATTAACGACGATATTAACGACGATAATAACGACGATAAAACGACGATATTAACGACGATAATAACGACGATAAAAAGAAGATAATGACAATAATAACGACGATATTAACGATGATATTTATGACGATAACAACGTAGATAATGACGATAATAACGACGACATTAACGACGATGATTATGACAAAATAACGACGATATTAACGACGATAATTATGAGGATAATAAGGACGATAACAACGATGACAATGACGATATTAACGACGATAATAACGACTATAATTATGATGATAAAAACGACGATAATGACGATAATAACGACGATATTAAAGACGATAATAACGACGATAACAACGAAGATAATGACGATAATATCGACGACATTAACGACGATGATTATGACAAAATAACGACGATATTAACGACGATAATTATGAGGATGATAAGGACGATAACAACGATGATAATGATGATAATAACGACGACATTAACACCGATAATTATGTGGATTAATAAGGACGATAACAACGATTATAATGACGATATTAACGACGATAAAAAGAAGATAATGACAATAATAACGACGATATTAACGATGATATTTATGACGATAACAGCGAAGATAATGACGATATTAACGACGATAATTATGAGGATAATAACGACGATTACAACGATAGCAATGACGATATTAACGACGATATTAACGACGATAATAACGACGATAATAACGACGATATTAACGACGATAATAACGACGATAAAAAGAAGATAATGACAATAATAACGACGATATTAACGATGATATTTATGACGATAACAACGTAGAAAATGACGATAATAAAGACGACATTAACGACGATGATTATGACAAAATAACGACGATATTAACGACGATAATTATGAGGATGATAAGGACGATAACAACGATGATAATGACGATAATAACGACGACATTAACGACGATTTTTATGAGGATTAATAAGGACGATAACAACGATTATAATGACGATATTAACGACGATATTAACGACGATAATAACGACGATATTATTGACGATAATAACGACGATAACAACGAAGAAAATGACGATAATAACGACGACATTAACGACGATGATTATGACAAAATAACGACGATATTAACGACGATAATTATGAGGATAATAAGGACGATAACAACGATGATAATGACGTTATTAACGACGATATTAACGACGATAATAACGACGATAATAACGACGATATTAACGACGATAATAACGACGATAAAAAGAAGATAATGACAATAATAACGACGATATTATCGACGATAATAACGACGATAACAACGAAGAAAATGACGATAATAACGACGACATTAACGACGATGATTATGACAAAATAACGACGATATTAACGACGATAATTATGAGGATAATAAGGACGATAACAACGATGATAATGACGTTATTAACGACGATAATAACGACTATAATTATGATGATAAAAACGACGATAATGACGATAATAACGACGATATTAACGACGATAATAACGACGATAACAACGAAGATAATGACGATAATATCGACGACATTAACGACGATGATTATGACAAAATAACGACGATATTAACGACGATAATTATGAGGATAATAAGGACGATAACAACGATGATAATGACGATATTAACGACGGTATTAACGACGATAATAACGACGATAATAACGACGATATTGACGACGATAATAACGACGATAAAAAGAAGATAATGACAATAATAACGACGATATTAACGATGATATTTATGACGATAACAACGTAGATAATGACGATAATAACGACGACATTAACGACGATGATTATGACAAAATAACGACGATATTAACGACTATAATTATGAGGATAATAAGGACGATAACAACGATGACAATGACGATATTAACGACGATAATAACGACTATAATTATGATGATAAAAACGACGATAATGACGATAATAACGACGATAATAACGAAGATAATAACGACGATAACAACGAAGATAATGACGATAATATCGACGACATTAACGACGATGATTATGACAAAATAACGACGATATTAACGACGATAATTATGAGGATGATAAGGACGATAACAACGATGATAATGACGATAATAACGACGACATTAACAGCGATAATTATGTGGATTAATAAGGACGATAACAACGATTATAATGACAATATTAACGACGATATTAACGACGATAAAAAGAAGATAATGACAATAATAACGACGATATTAACGATGATATTTATGACGATAACAACGGAGATAATGACGATAATAACGACGACATTAACGACGATGATTATGACAAAATAACGACGATATTAACGACGATAATTATGAGGATAATAAGGACGATAACAACGATGATAATGACGATATTAACGACGATATTAACGATGATAATAACGACGATAATAACGACGATATTAACGACGATATTAACGACGATAATAATGACGATAATAACGACGATAGTAACGACGATATTAACGATGATAATAACGACGATAAAAAGAAGATAATGACAATAATAACGACGATATTAACGATGATAATTATGACGATAACAGCGAAGATAATGACGATATTAACGACGATAATTATGAGGATGATAAGGACGATAACAACGATGATAATGACGATAATAACGACGACATTAACGACGATTTTTATGAGGATTAATAAGGACGATAACAACGATTATAATGACGATATTAACGACGATATTAACGACGATAATAACGACGATAATAACGACAATATTATCGACGATAATAACGACGATAACAACGAAGAAAATGACGATAATAACGACGACATTAAAGACGATGATTATGACAAAATAACGACGATATTAACGACGATAATTATGAGGATAATAAGGACGATAACAACGATGATAATGACGTTATTAACGACGATATTAACGACGATAATAACGACGATAATAACGACGATATTATCGACGATAATAACGACGATAACAACGAAGAAAATGACGATAATAACGACGACATTAACGACGATGATTATGACAAAATAACGACGATATTAACGACGATAATTATGAGGATAATAAGGACGATAACAACGATGATAATGACGTTATTAACGACGATATTAACGACGATAATAACGACGATAATAACGACGATATTAACGACGATAATAACGACGATAAAAAGAAGATAATGACAATAATAACGACGATATTAACGATGATATTTATGACGATAACAACGTAGATAATGACGATAATAACGACGACATTAACGACGATGATTATGACAAAATAACGACGATATTAACGACGATAATTATGAGGATAATAAGGACGATAACAACGATGACAATGACGATATTAACGACGATAATAACGACTATAATTATCATGATAAAAACGACGATAATGACGATAATAACGACGACATTAACAGCGATAATTATGTGGATTAATAAGGACGATAACAACGATTATAATGACGATATTAACGACGATATTAACGACGATAAAAAGAAGATAATGACAATAATAACGACGATATTAACGATGATATTTATGACGATAACAACGGAGATAATGACGATAATAACGACGACATTAAAGACGATGATTATGACAAAATAACGACGATAATTATGAGGATAATAAGGACGATAACAACGATGACAATGACGATATTAACGACGATAATAACGACTATAATTATGATGATAAAAACGACGATAATGACGATAATAACGACGATATTAACGACGATAATAACGACGATAACAACGAAGATAATGACGATAATATCGACGACATTAACGACGATGATTATGACAAAATAACGACGATATTAACGACGATAATTATGAGGATAATAAGGACGATAACAACGATGATAATGACGATATTAACGACGATATTAACGACGAAAATAACGACGATAATAACGACGATATTAACGACGATAATAACGACGATAAAAAGAAGATAATGACAATAATAACGACGATATTAACGATGATATTTATGACGATAACAACGTAGATAATGACGATAATAACGACGACATTAACGACGATGATTATGACAAAATAACGACGATATTAACGACGATAATTATGAGGATGATAAGGACGATAACAACGATGATAATGACGATAATAACGACGATATTAACGACGATGTTTATGACAAAATAACGACGATATTAACGATAATAATTATGAGGATGAGAAGGACGATAACAACGATGATAATGACGTTATTAACGACGATATTAACGACGATAATAACGACGATAATAACGACGATATTAACGACGATAATAACGACGATAAAAAGAAGATAATGACAATAATAACGACGATATTAACGATGATATTTATGACGATAACAACGTAGATAATGACGATAATAACGACGACATTAACGACGATGATTATGACAAAATAACGACGATATTAACGACGAAAATTATGAGGATAATAAGGACGATAACAACGATGACAATGACGATATTAACGACGATAATAACGACTATAATTATGATGATAAAAACGACGATAATGACGATAATAACGACGATATTAACGACGATAATAACGACCATAACAACGAAGATAATGACGATAATATCGACGACATTAACGACGATGATTATGACAAAATAACGACGATATTAACGACGATAATTATGAGGATGATAAGGACGACAACAACGATGATAATGACGATAATAACGTCGACATTGACAGCGATAATTATGTGGATTAATAAGGACGATAAAAACGATTATAATGACGATATTAACGACGATATTAACGACGATAAAAAGAAGATAATGACAATAATAACGACGATATTAACGATGATATTTATGACGATAACAACGGAGATAATGACGATAATAACGACGATATTAACGACGATGTTTATGACAAAATAACGACGATATTAACGATAATAATTATGAGGATGAGAAGGACGATAACAACGATGATAATGACGTTATTAACGACGATATTAACGACGATAATAACGACGATAATAACGACGATATTAACGACGATAATAACGACGATAAAAAGAAGATAATGACAATAATAACGACGATATTAACGATGATATTTATGACGATAACAACGAAGATAATGACGATAATATCGACGACATTAACGACGATGATTATGACAAAATAACGACGATATTAACGACGATAATTATGAGGATGATAAGGACGATAACAACGATGATAATGACGATAATAACGACGACATTAACAGCGATAATTATGTGGATTAATAAGGAAGATAACAACGATTATAATGACGATATTAACGACGATAAAAAGAAGATAATGACAATAATAACGACGATATTAACGATGATATTTATGACGATAACAGCGAAGATAATGACGATATTAACGACGATAATTATGAGGTTAATAACGACAATTACAACGATAGCAATGACGATATTAACGACGATATTAACGACGATAATAACGACGATAATAACGACGATATTAACGACGATAATAACGACGATAAAAAGAAGATAATGACAATAATAACGACGATATTAACGACGATAATTATGAGGATAATAAGGACGATAACAACGATGATAATGACGTTATTAACGACGATATTAACGACGATAATAACGACGATAATAACGACGATATTAACGACGATAATAACGACGATAAAAAGTAGATAATGACAATAATAACGACGATATTAACGATGATATTTATGACGATAACAACGTAGATAATGACGATAATAACGACGACATTAACGACGATGATTATGACAAAATAACGACGATATTAACGACGATAATTATGAGAATAATAAGGACGATAACAACGATGACAATGACGATATTAACGACGATAATAACGACTATAATTATGATGATAAAAACGACGATAATGACGATAATAACGACGATATTAACGACGATAATAACGACGATAACAACGAAGATAATGACGATAATATCGACGACATTAACGACGATGATTATGACAAAATAACGACGATATTAACGACGATAATTATGAGGATAATAAGGACGATAACAACGATGATAATGACGATATTAACGACGATATTAACGACGATAATGAAGACGATAATAACGACGATATTAACGACGATAATAACGACGATAAAAAGAAGAAAATGACAATAATAACGACGATATTAACGATGATATTTATGAGGATAACAACGTAGATAATGACGATGATAACGACGACATTAACGACGATGATTATGACAAAATAACGACGATATTAACGACGATAATTATGAGGATGATAAGGACGATAACAACGATGATAATGACGATAATAACGACGATATTAACGACGATGTTTATGACAAAATAACGACGATATTAACGATAATAATTATGAGGACGGGAAGGACGATAACAACGATGATAATGACGTTATTAACGACGATATTAACGACGATAATAACGACGAAAATAACGACGATATTAACGACGATAATAACGACGATAAAAAAAAGATAATGACAATAATAACGACGATATTAACGATGATATTCATGACGATAACAACGTAGATAATGACGATAATAACGACGACATTAACGACGATGATTATGACAAAATAACGACGATATTAACGACGATAATTATGTGGATAATAAGGACGATAACAACGATGACAATGACGATATTAACGACGATAATAACGACTATAATTATGATGATAAAAACGACGATAATGACGATAATAACGACGATATTAACGACGATAATAACGACGATAACAACGAAGATAATGACGATAATATCGACGACATTAACGACGATGATTATGACAAAATAACGACGATATTAACGACGATAATTATGAGGATGATAAGGACGATAACAACGATGATAATGACGATAATAACGACGACATTAACAGCGATAATTATGTGGATTAATAAGGACGATAACAACGATTATAATGACGATATTAACGACGATATTAACGACGATAAAAAGAAGATAATGACAATAATAACGACGATATTAACGATGATATTTATGACGATAACAACGGAGATAATGACGATAATAACGACGACATTAACGACGATGATTATGACAAAATAACGACGATATTAACGACGATAATTATGAGGATGATAAGGACGATAACAACGATGATAATGACGATAATAACGACGATATTAACGACGATGTTTATGACAAAATAACGACGATATTAACGATAATAATTATGAGGATGATAAGGACGATAACAACGATGATAATGACGTTATTAACGACGATATTAACGACGATAATAACGACGATAATAACGACGATATTAACGACGATAATAACGACGATAAAAAGAAGATAATGACAATAATAACGACGATATTAACGATGATATTTATGACGATAACAACGTAGATAATGACGATAATAACGACGACATTAACGACGATGATTATGACAAAATAACGACGATATTAACGACGATAATTATGAGGATAATAAGGACGATAACAACGATGACAATGACGATATTAACGACGATAATAACGACTATAATTATGATGATAAAAACGACGATAATGACGATAATAACGACGATATTAACGACGATAATAACGACGATAACAACGAAGATAATAACGATAATATCGACGACATTAACGACGATGATTATGACAAAATAACGACGATATTAACGACGATAATTATGAGGATAATAAGGACGATAACAACGATGATAATGACGATATTAACGACGATATTAACGACGATAATAACGACGATAATAACGACGATATTAACGACGATAATAACGACGATAAAAAGAAGATAATGACAATAATAACGACGATATTAACGATGATATTTATGACGATACAACGTAGATAATGACGATAATAACGACGACATTAACGACGATGATTATGACAAAATAACGACGATATTAACGACGATAATTTTGAGGATGATAAGGACGATAACAACGATGATAATGACGATAATAACGACGATATTAACGACGATGTTTATGACAAAATAACGACGATATTAACGATAATAATTATGAGGATGAGAAGGACGATAACAACGATGATAATGACGTTATTAACGACGATATTAACGACGATAATAACGACGATAATAACGACGATATTAACGACGATAATAACGACGATAAAAAGAAGATAATGACAATAATAACGACGATATTAACGATGATATTTATGACGATAACAACGTAGATAATGACGATAATAACGACGACATTAACGACGATGATTATGACAAAATAACGACGATATTAACGACGATAATTATGAGGATAATAAGGACGATAACAACGATGACAATGACGATATTAACGACGATAATAACGACTATAATTATGATGATAAAAACGACGATAATGACGATAATAACGACGATATTAACGACGATAATAACGACGATAACAACGAAGATAATGACGATAATATCGACGACATTAACGACGATGATTATGACAAAATAACGACGATATTAACGACGATAATTATGAGGATGATAAGGACGATAACAACGATGATAATGACGATAATAACGACGACATTAACAGCGATAATTATGTGGATTAATAAGGACGATAACAACGATTATAATGACGATATTAACGACGATATTAACGACGATAAAAAGAAGATAATGACAATAATAACGACGATATTAACGATGATATTTATAACGATAACAACGGAGATAATGACGATAATAACGACGACATTAACGACGATGATTATGACAAAATAACGACGATATTAACGACGATAATTATGAGAATGATAAGGACAATAACAACGATGATAATGACGATAATAACGACGATATTAACGACGATGTTTATGACAAAATAACGACGATAATAACGATAATAATTATGAGGTTGATAAGGACGATAACAACGATGATAATGACGTTATTAACGACGATATTAACGACGATAATAACGACGATAATAACGACGATATTAACGACGATAATAACGACGATAAAAAGAAGATAATGACAATAATAACGACGATATTAACGATGATATTTATGACGATAACAACGTAGATAATGACGATAATAACGACGACATTAACGACGATGATTATGACAAAATAACGACGATATTAACGACGATAATTATGAGGATAATAAGGACGATAACAACGATGACAATGACGATATTAACGACGATAATAACGACTATAATTATGATGATAAAAACGACGATAATGACGATAATAACGACGATATTAACGATGATAATAACGACGATAACAACGAAGATAATGACAATAATAACGACGATATTAACGATGATATTTATGACGATAACAACGTAGATAATGACGATAATAACGACGACATTAACGACGATGATTATGACAAAATAACGACGATATTAACGACGATAATTATGAGGATGATAAGGACGATAACAACGATGATAATGACGATAATAACGACGATATTAACGACGATAATAACGACCATAATAACGGCGATATTAACGACGATAATAACGACGATAAAAAGAAGATAATGACAATAATAACGACGATATTAACAATGATATTTATGACGATAACAACGTAGATAATGACGATAATAACGACGACATTAACGACGATGATTATGACAAAATAACGACGATATTAACGACGATAATTATGAGGATAATAAGGACGATAACAACGATGACAATGACGATATTAACGACGATAATAACGACTATAATTATGATGATAAAAACGACGATAATGACGATAATAACGACGATATTAACGACGATAATAACGACGATATCAACGAAGATAATGACGATAATATCGACGACATTAACGACGATGATTATGACAAAATAACGACGATATTAACGACGATAATTATGAGGATAATAAGGACGATAACAACGATGATAATGACGATATTAACGACGATATTAACGACGATGATTATGACAAAATAACGACAATATTAACGACGATAATTATGAGGATAATAAGGACGATAACAACGATGATAATGACGATATTAACGACGATATTAACGACGATAATAACGACGATAATAACGACGATATTAACGACGATAATAACGACGATAAAAAGAAGATAATGACAATAATAACGACGATATTAACGATGATATTTATGACGATAACAACGTAGATAATGACGATAATAACGACGACATTAACGACGATGATTATGACAAAATAACGACGATATTAACGACGATAATTATGAGGATAATAAGGACGATAACAACGATGATAATGCCGATATTAACGACGATATTAACGACGATAATAACGACGATAATAACGACGATATTAACGACGATAATAACGACGATAAAAAGAAGATAATGACAATAATAACGACGATATTAACGATGATATTTATGACGATAACAACGTAGATAATGACGATAATAACGACGACATTAACGACGATGATTATGACAAAATAACGACGATAATTATGAGGATGATAAGGACGATAACAACGATGATAATGACGATATTAACGACGATAATAACGACTATAATTATGATGATAAAAACGACGATAATGACGATAATAACGACGATATTAACGACGATAATAACGACGATAACAACGAAGATAATGACGATAATATCGACGACATTAACGACGATGATTATGACAAAATAACGACGATATTAACGACGATAATTATGAGGATAATAAGGACGATAACAACGATGATAATGACGATATTAACGACGATATTAACGACGATGATTATGACAAAATAACGACAATATTAACGACGACAATTATGAGGATAATAAGGACGATAACAACGATGATAATGACGATATTAACGACGATATTAACGACGATAATAACGACGATAATAACGACGATATTAACGACGATAATAACGACGATAAAAAGAAGATAATGACAATAATAACGACGATATTAACGATGATATTTATGACGATAACAACGTAGATAATGACGATAATAACGACGACATTAACGACGATGATTATGACAAAATAACGACGATATTAACGACGATAATTATGAGGATAATAAGGACGATAACAACGATGATAATGACGATATTAACGACGATAATAACGACTATAATTATGATGATAAAAACGACGATAATGACGATAATAACGACGATATTAACGACGATAATAACGACGATAACAACGAAGATAATGACGATAATATCGACGACATTAACGTCGATGATTATGACAAAATAACGACGATATTAACGACGATAATTATGAGGATAATAAGGACGATAACAACGATGATAATGACGATATTAACGACGATATTAACGACGATGATTATGACAAAATAACGACAATATTAACGACGATAATTATGAGGATAATAAGGACGATAACAACGATGATAATGACGATATTAACGACGATATTAACGACGATAATAACGACGATAATAACGACGATATTAACGACGATAATATCGACGATAAAAAGAAGATAATGACAATAATAACGACGATATTAACGATGATATTTATGACGATAACAACGTAGATAATGACGATAATAACGACGACATTAACGACGATGATTATGACAAAATAACGACGATATTAACGACGATAATTATGAGGATAATAAGGACGATAACAACGATGATAATGACGATATTATCGACGATATTAACGACGATAATAACGACGATAATAACGACGATATTAACGACGATAATAACGACGATAAAAAGAAGATAATGACAATAATAACGACGATATTAACGATGATATTTATGACGATAACAACGTAGATAATGACGATAATAACGACGACATTAACGACGATGATTATGACAAAATAACGACGATATTAACGACGATAATTATGAGGATAATAAGGACGATAACAACGATGATAATGACGATATTAACGACGATATTAACGACGATGATTATGACAAAATAACGACAATATTAACGACGACAATTATGAGGATAATAAGGACGATAACAACGATGATAATGACGATATTAACGACGATATTAACGACGATAATAACGACGATAATAACGACGATATTAACGACGATAATAACGACGATAAAAAGAAGATAATGACAATAATAACGACGATATTAACGATGATATTTATGACGATAACAACGTAGATAATGACGATAATAACGAAGACATTAACGACGATGATTATGACAAAATAACGACGATATTAACGACGATAATTATGAGGATAATAAGGACGATAACAACGATGATAATGACGATATTAACGACGATAATAACGACTATAATTATGATGATAAAAACGACGATAATGACGATAATAACGACGATATTAACGACGATAATAACGACGATAACAACGAAGATAATGACGATAATATCGACGACATTAACGTCGATGATTATGACAAAATAACGACGATATTAACGACGATAATTATGAGGATAATAAGGACGATAACAACGATGATAATGACGATATTAACGACGATATTAACGACGATGATTATGA
This sequence comes from Dolichovespula media, assembly GCA_911387685.1. Lineage (NCBI taxonomy): Eukaryota > Metazoa > Arthropoda > Insecta > Hymenoptera > Vespidae > Dolichovespula > Dolichovespula media. The sequence goes on from CAJVQJ010000052.1 coordinate 159,560, forward strand.
CAAAATAACGACAATATTAACGACGATAATTATGAGGATAATAAGGACGATAACAACGATGATAATGACGATATTAACGACGATATTAACGACGATAATAACGACGATAATAACGACGATATTATCGTCGTTAATATCGACGATAAAAAGAAGATAATGACAATAATAACGACGATATTAACGATGATATTTATGACGATAACAACGTAGATAATGACGATAATAACGACGACATTAACGACGATGATTATGACAAAATAACGACGATATTAACGACGATAATTATGAGGATAATAAGGACGATAACAACGATGATAATGACGATATTATCGACGATATTAACGACGATAATAACGACGATAATAACGACGATATTAACGACGATAATAACGACGATAAAAAGAAGATAATGACAATAATAACGACGATATTAACGATGATATTTATGACGATAACAACGTAGATAATGACGATAATAACGACGACATTAACGACGATGATTATGACAAAATAACGACGATATTAACGACGATAATTATGAGGATGATAAGGACGATAACAACGATGATAATGACGATATTAACGACGATAATAACGACTATAATTATGATGATAAAAACGACGATAATGACGATAATAACGACGATATTAACGACGATAATAACGACGATAACAACGAAGATAATGACGATAATATCGACGACATTAACGACGATGATTATGACAAAATAACGACGATATTAACGACGATAATTATGAGGATAATAAGGACGATAACACCGATGATAATGACGATATTAACGACGATAATAACGACTATAATTATGATGATAAAAACGACGATAATGACGATAATAACGACGATATTAACGACGATAATAAGGACGATAACAACGAAGATAATGACGATAATATCGACGACATTAACGACGATGATTATGACAAAATAAGGACGATATTAACGACGATAATTATGAGGATAATAAGGACGATAACACCGATGATAATGACGATATTAACGACGATATTAACGACGATGATTATGACAAAATAACGACAATATTAACGACGATAATTATGACGATAATAAGGACGATAACAACGATGATAATGACGATATTAACGACGATATTAACGACGATAATAACGACGATAATAACGACGATATTAACGACGATAATAACGACGATAAAAAGAAGATAATGACAATAATAACGACGATATTAACGATGATATTTATGACGATAACAACGTAGATAATGACGATAATAACGACGACATTAACGACGATGATTATGACAAAATAACGACGATATTAACGACGATAATTATGAGGATAATAAGGACGATAAAAACGATGATAATGACGATATTAACGACGATATTAACGACGATAATAACGACGATAATAACGATGATATTAACGACGATATTAACGACGATAATAACGACGATAACAACGAAGATAATGACGATAATATCGACGACATTAACGACGATGATTATGACAAAATAACGACGATATTAACGACGATAATTATGAGGATAATAAGGACGATAACAACGATGATAATGACGATATTAACGACGATATTAACGACGATAATAACGACGATAATAACGACGATATTAACGACGATAATAACGACGATAAAAAGAAGATAATGACAATAATAACGACGATATTAACGATGATATTTATGACTATAACAACGTAGATAATGACGATAATAACGACGACATTAACGACGATGATTATGACAAAATAACGACGATATTAACGACGATAATTATGAGGATAATAAGGACGATAACAACGATGATAATGACGATATTAACGACGATAATAACGACTATAATTATGATGATAAAAACGACGATAATGACGATAATAACGACGATATTAACGACGATAATAACGACGATAACAACGAAGATAATGACGATAATATCGACGACATTAACGTCGATGATTATGACAAAATAACGACGATATTAACGACGATAATTATGAGGATAATAAGGACGATAACAACGATGATAATGACGATATTAACGACGATATTAACGACGATGATTATGACAAAATAACGACAATATTAACGACGATAATTATGAGGATAATAAGGACGATAACAACGATGATAATGACGACATTAACGACGATATTAACGACGATAATAACGACGATATTAACGACGATAATAACGACGATAAAAAGAAGATAATGACAATAATAACGACGATATTAACGATGATATTTATGACGATAACAACGTAGATAATGACGATAATAACGACGACATTAACGACGATGATTATGACAAAATAACGACGATATTAACGACGATAATTATGAGGATGATAAGGACGATAACAACGATGATAATGACGATAATAACGACGATATTAACGACGATGTTTATGACAAAATAACGACGATATTAACGATAATAATTATGAGGATGAGAAGGACGATAACAACGATGATAATGACGTTATTAACGACGATATTAACGACGATAATAACGACGATAATAACGACGATATTAACGACGATAATAACGACGATAAAAAGAAGATAATGACAATAATAACGACGATATTAACGATGATATTTATGACGATAACAACGTAGATAATGACGATAATTACGACGACATTAACGACCTTGATTATGACAAAATAACGACGATATTAACGACGATAATTATGAGGATAATAAGGACGATAACAACGATGACAATGACGATATTAACGACGATAATAACGACTATAATTATCATGATAAAAACGACGATAATGACGATAATAACGACGATATTAACGACGATAATAACGACGATAACAACGAAGATAATGACGATAATATCGACGACATTAACGACGATGATTATGACAAAATAACGACGATATTAACGACGATAATTATGAGGATGATAAGGACGATAACAACGATGATAATGACGATAATAACGACGACATTAACAGCGATAATTATGTGGATTAATAAGGACGATAACAACGTATATAATGACGATATTAACGACGATATTAACGACGATAAAAAGAAGATAATGACAATAATAACGACGATATTAACGATGATATTTATGACGATAACAAGGGAGATAATGACGATAATAACGAAGACATTAACGACGATGATTATGACAAAATAACGACGATATTAACGACGATAATTATGAGGATAATAAGGACGATAACAACGATGATAATGACGATATTAACGACGATATTAACGACGATAATAACGACGATAATAACGACGATATTAACGACGATAATAACGACGATAAAAAGAAGATAATGACAATAATAACGACGATATTAACAATGATATTTATGACGATAACAACGTAGATAATGACGATAATAACGACGACATTAACGACGATGATTATGACAAAATAACGACGATATTAACGACGATAATTATGAGGATAATAAGGACGATAACAACGATGACAATGACGATATTAACGACGATATTAACGACGATAATAACGACGATAATAACGACGATATTAACGACGATAATAACGACGATAAAAAGAAGATAATGACAATAATAACGACGATATTAACGATGATATTTATGACGATAACAACGTAGATAATGACGATAATAACGACGACATTAACGACGATGATTATGACAAAATAACGACGATAATTATGAGGATGATAAGGACGATAACAACGATGATAATGACGATATTAACGACGATAATAACGACTATAATTATGATGATAAAAACGACGATAATGACGATAATAACGACGATATTAACGACGATAATAACGACGATAACAACGAAGATAATGACGATAATATCGACGACATTAACGACGATGATTATGACAAAATAACGACGATATTAACGACGATAATTATGAGGATAATAAGGACGATTACAACGATGATAATGACGATATTAACGACGATATTAACGACGATGATTATGACAAAATAACGACGATATTAACGACGATAATTATGAGGATAATAAGGACGATAACAACGATGATAATGACGATATTAACAACGATATTAACGACGATAATAACGACGATAATAACGACGATATTAACGACGATAATAACGACGATAAAAAGAAGATAATGACAATAATAACGACGATATTAACGATGATATTTATGACGATAACAACGTAGATAATGACGATAATAACGACGACATTAACGACGATGATTATGACAAAAAAACGACGATATTAACGACGATAATTATGAGGATAATAAGGACGATAACAACGATGATAATGACGATATTAACGACGATAATAACGACTATAATTATGATGATAAAAACGACGATAATGACGATAATAACGACGATATTAACGACGATAATAACGACGATAACAACGAAGATAATGACGATAATATCGACGACATTAACGTCGATGATTATGACAAAATAACGACGATATTAACGACGATAATTATGAGGATAATAAGGACGATAACAACGATGATAATGACGATATTAACGACGATATTAACGACGATGATTATGACAAAATAACGACGATATTAACGACGATAATTATGAGGATAATAAGGACGATAACAACGATGATAATGACGATATTAACGACGATATTAACGACGATGATTATGACAAAATAACGACAATATTAACGACGACAATTATGAGGATAATAAGGACGATAACAACGATGATAATGACGATATTAACGACGATATTAACGACGATAATAACGACGATAATAACGACGATATTAACGACGATAATAACGACGATAAAAAGAAGATAATGACAATAATAACGACGATATTAACGATGATATTTATGACGATAACAACGTAGATAATGACGATAATAACGACGACATTAACGACGATGATTATGACAAAATAACGACGATATTAACGACGATAATTATGAGGATAATAAGGACGATAACAACGATGATAATGACGATATTAACGACGATAATAACGACTATAATTATGATGATAAAAACGACGATAATGACGATAATAACGACGATATTAACGACGATAATAACGACGATAACAACGAAGATAATGACGATAATATCGACGACATTAACGTCGATGATTATGACAAAATAACGACGATATTAACGACGATAATTATGAGGATAATAAGGACGATAACAACGATGATAATGACGATATTAACGACGATATTAACGACGATGATTATGACAAAATAACGACAATATTAACGACGATAATTATGAGGATAATAAGGACGATAACAACGATGATAATGACGATATTAACGACGATATTAACGACGATAATAACGACGATAATAACGACGATATTATCGTCGTTAATATCGACGATAAAAAGAAGATAATGACAATAATAACGACGATATTAACGATGATATTTATGACGATAACAACGTAGATAATGACGATAATAACGACGACATTAACGACGATGATTATGACAAAATAACGACGATATTAACGACGATAATTATGAGGATAATAAGGACGATAACAACGATGATAATGACGATATTATCGACGATATTAACGACGATAATAACGACGATAATAACGACGATATTAACGACGATAATAACGACGATAAAAAGAAGATAATGACAATAATAACGACGATATTAACGATGATATTTATGACGATAACAACGTAGATAATGACGATAATAACGACGACATTAACGACGATGATTATGACAAAATAACGACGATATTAACGACGATAATTATGAGGATGATAAGGACGATAACAACGATGATAATGACGATATTAACGACGATAATAACGACTATAATTATGATGATAAAAACGACGATAATGACGATAATAACGACGATATTAACGACGATAATAACGACGATAACAACGAAGATAATGACGATAATATCGACGACATTAACGACGATGATTATGACAAAATAACGACGATATTAACGACGATAATTATGAGGATAATAAGGACGATAACACCGATGATAATGACGATATTAACGACGATAATAACGACTATAATTATGATGATAAAAACGACGATAATGACGATAATAACGACGATATTAACGACGATAATAAGGACGATAACAACGAAGATAATGACGATAATATCGACGACATTAACGACGATGATTATGACAAAATAAGGACGATATTAACGACGATAATTATGAGGATAATAAGGACGATAACACCGATGATAATGACGATATTAACGACGATATTAACGACGATGATTATGACAAAATAACGACAATATTAACGACGATAATTATGACGATAATAAGGACGATAACAACGATGATAATGACGATATTAACGACGATATTAACGACGATAATAACGACGATAATAACGACGATATTAACGACGATAATAACGACGATAAAAAGAAGATAATGACAATAATAACGACGATATTAACGATGATATTTATGACGATAACAACGTAGATAATGACGATAATAACGACGACATTAACGACGATGATTATGACAAAATAACGACGATATTAACGACGATAATTATGAGGATAATAAGGACGATAACAACGATGATAATGACGATATTAACGACGATAATAACGACTATAATTATGATGATAAAAACGACGATAATGACGATAATAACGACGATATTAACGACGATAATAACGACGATAACAACGAAGATAATGACGATAATATCGACGACATTAACGACGATGATTATGACAAAATAACGACGATATTAACGACGATAATTATGAGGATAATAAGGACGATTACAACGATGATAATGACGATATTAACGACGATATTAACGACGATGATTATGACAAAATAACGACGATATTAACGACGATAATTATGAGGATAATAAGGACGATAACAACGATGATAATGACGATATTAACAACGATATTAACGACGATAATAACGACGATAATAACGACGATATTAACGACGATAATAACGACGATAAAAAGAAGATAATGACAATAATAACGACGATATTAACGATGATATTTATGACGATAACAACGTAGATAATGACGATAATAACGACGACATTAACGACGATGATTATGACAAAAAAACGACGATATTAACGACGATAATTATGAGGATAATAAGGACGATAACAACGATGATAATGACGATATTAACGACGATAATAACGACTATAATTATGATGATAAAAACGACGATAATGACGATAATAACGACGATATTAACGACGATAATAACGACGATAACAACGAAGATAATGACGATAATATCGACGACATTAACGTCGATGATTATGACAAAATAACGACGATATTAACGACGATAATTATGAGGATAATAAGGACGATAACAACGATGATAATGACGATATTAACGACGATATTAACGACGATGATTATGACAAAATAACGACAATATTAACGACGATAATTATGAGGATAATAAGGACGATAACAACGATGATAATGACGATATTAACGACGATATTAACGACGATAATAACGACGATAATAACGACGATATTAACGACGATAATAACGACGATAAAAAGAAGATAATGACAATAATAACGACGATATTAACGATGATATTTATGACGATAACAACGTAGATAATGACGATAATAACGACGACATTAACGACGATGATTATGACAAAATAACGACGATATTAACGACGATAATTATGAGGATAATAAGGACGATAACAACGATGATAATGACGATATTAACGACGATATTAACGACGATAATAACGACGATAATAACGACGATATTAACGACGATAATAACGACGATAAAAAGAAGATAATGACAATAATAACGACGATATTAACGATGATATTTATGACGATAACAACGTAGATAATGACGATAATAACGACGACATTAACGACGATGATTATGACAAAATAACGACGATATTAACGACGATAATTATGAGGATAATAAGGACGATAACAACGATGATAATGACGATATTAACGACGATATTAACGACGATAATAACGACGATAATAACGATGATATTAACGACGATAATAACGACGATAAAAAGAAGATAATGACAATAATAACGACGATATTAACGATGATATTTATGACGATAAAAACGTAGATAATGACGATAATAACGACGACATTAACGACGATGATTATGACAAAATAACGACGATATTAACGACGATAATTATGAGGATGATAAGGACGATAACAACGATGATAATGACGATAATAACGACGACATTAACAGCGATAATTATGTGGATTAATAAGGACGATAACAACGAAGAAAATGACGATAATAACGACGACATTAACGACGATGATTATGACAAAATAACGACGATATTAACGACGATAATTATGAGGATAATAAGGACGATAACAACGATGATAATGACGATATTAACGACGATATTAACGACGATAATAACGACGATAATAACGACGATATTAACGACGATAATAACGACGATAAAAAGAAGATAATGACAATAATAACGACGATATTAACGATGATATTTATGACGATATCAACGTAGATAATGACGATAATAACGACGACATTAACGACGATGATTAAGACAAAATAACGACGATATTAACGACGATAATTATGAGGATGATAAGGACGATAACAACGATGATAATGACGATAATAACGACGATATTAACGACGATAATAACGACGATAATAACGACGATATTAACGACGATAATAACGACGATAAAAAGAAGATAATGACAATAATAACGACGATATTAACGATGATATTTATGACGATATCAACGTAGATAATGACGATAATAACGACGACATTAACGACGATGATTATGACAAAATAACGACGATATTAACGACGATAATTATGAGGATGATAAGGACGATAACAACGATGATAATGACGATAATAACGACGATATTAACGACGATGTTTATGACAAAATAACGACGATATTAACGATAATAATTATGAGGATGATAAGGACGATAACAACGATGATAATGACGTTAGTAACGACGATATTAACGACGATAATAACGACGTTAATAACGATGATATTAACGACGATAATAACGACGATAAAAAGAAGATAATGACAATAATAACGACGATATTAACGATGATATTTATGACGATAACAACGTAGATAATGACGATAATAACGACGACATTAACGACGATGATTATGACAAAATAACGACGATATTAACGACGATAATTATGAGGATAATAAGGACGATAACAACGATGACAATGACGATATTAACGACGATAAAAACGACTATAATTATGATGATAAAAACGACGATAATGACGATAATAACGACGATATTAACGACGATAATAACGACGATAACAACGGAGATAATGACGATAATAACGACGACATTAACGACGATGATTATGACAAAATAACGACGATATTAACGACGATAATTATGAGGATAATAAGGACGATAACAACGATGATAATGACGATATTAACGACGATATTAACGACGATAATAACGACGATAATAATGACGATATTAACGACGATAATAACGACGATAAAAAGAAGATAATGACAATAATAACGACGATATTAACGATGATATTTATGACGATAACAACGTAGATAATGACGATAATAACGACGACATTAACGACGATGTTTATGACAAAATAACGACGATATTAACGATAATAATTATGAGGATGATAAGGACGATAACAACGATGATAATGACGTTATTAACGACGATATTAACGACGATAATAACGACGATAATAACGACGATATTAACGACGATAATAACGACGATAAAAAGAAGATAATGACAATAATAACGACGATATTAACGATGATATTTATGACGATAACAACGTAGATAATAACGATAATAACGACGACATTAACGACGATGATTATGACAAAATAACGACGATATTAACGACGATAATTATGAGGATAATAAGGACGATAACAACGATGACAATGACGATATTAACGACGATAATAACGACTATAATTATGATGATAAAAACGACGATAATGACGATAATAACGACGTTATTAACGACGATAATAACGACGATAACAACGAAGATAATGACGATAATATCGACGACATTAACGACGATGATTATGACAAAATAACGGCGATATTAACGACGATAATTATGAGGATAATAAGGACGATAACAACGATGATAATGACGATATTAACGACGATATTAACGACGATAATAACGACGATAATAACGACGATATTAACGACGATAATAACGACGATAAAAAGAAGATAATGACAATAATAACGACGATATTAACGATGATATTTATGACGATAACAACGTAGATAATGACGATAATAACGACGACATTAACGACGATGATTATGACAAAATAACGACGATATTAACGACGATAATTATGAGGATAATAAGGACGATAACAACGATGACAATGACGATATTAACGACGATAATAACGACTATAATTATGATGATAAAAACGACGATAATGACGATAATAACGACGATATTAACGACGATAATAACGACGATAACAACGAAGATAATGACGATAATATCGACGACATTAACGACGATGATTATGACAAAATAACGACGATATTAACGACGATAATTATGAGGATGATAAGGACGATAACAACGATGATAATGACGATAATAACGACGACATTAACAGCGATAATTATGTGGATTAATAAGGACGATAACAACGATTATAATGACGATATTAACGACGATATTAACGACGATAAAAAGAAGATAATGACAATAATAACGACGATATTAACGATGATATTTATGACGATAACAACGGAGATAATGACGATAATAACGACGACATTAACGACGATGATTATGACAAAATAACGACGATATTAACGACGATAATTATGAGGATAATAAGGACGATAACAACGATGATAATGACGATATTAACGACGATATTAACGACGATAATAACGACGATAATAACGACGATATTAACGACGATAATAACGACGATAAAAAGAAGATAATGACAATAATAACGACGATATTAACGATGATATTTATGACGATAACAACGTAGATAATGACGATAATAACAACGACATTAACGACGATGATTATGACAAAATAACGACGATATTAACGACGATAATTATGAGGATGATAAGGACGATAACAACGATGATAATGACGATAATAACGACGACATTAACAGCGATAATTATGTGGATTAATAAGGACGATAACAACGAAGAAAATGACGATAATAACGACGACATTAACGACGATGATTATGACAAAATAACGACGATATTAACGACGATAATTGTGAGGATAATAAGGACGATAACAACGATGATAATGACGATATTAACGACGATATTAACGACGATAATAACGACGATAATAACGACGATATTAACGACGATAATAACGACGATAAAAAGAAGATAATGACAATAATAACGACGATATTAACGATGATATTTATGACGATAACAACGTAGATAATGACGATAATAACGACGACATTAACGACGATGATTATGACAAAATAACGACGATATTAACGACGATAATTATGAGGATGATAAGGACGATAACAACGATGATAATGACGATAATTACGACGACATTAACAGCAATAATTATGTGGATTAATAAGGACGATAACAACGAAGAAAATGACGATAATAACGACGACATTAACGACAATGATTATGACAAAATAACGACGATATTAACGACGATAATTATGAAGATAATAAGGACGATAACAACGATGATAATGACGATATTAACGACGATATTAACGACGATAATAACGACGATAATAACGACGATATTAACGACGATAATAACGACGTTAAAAAGAAGATAATGACAATAATAACGACGATATTAACGATGATATTTATGACGATAACAACGTAGATAATGACGATAATAACGACGACATTAACGACGATGATTATGACAAAATAACAACGATATTAACGACGATAATTATGAGGATGATAAGGACGATAACAACGTTGATAATGACGATAATAACGACGACATTAACGACGATGATTATGACAAAATAACGACGATATTAACGACGATAATTATGAGGATAATAAGGACGATAACAACGATGATAATGACGATATTAACGACGATATTAACGACGATAATAACGACGATAATAACGACGATATTAACGACGATAATAACGACGATAAAAAGAAGATAATGACAATAATAACGACGATATTAACGATGATATTTATGTCGATAACAACGTAGATAATGACGATAATAACGACGACATTAACGACGATGATTATGACAAAATAACGACGATATTAACGACGATAATTATGAGGATGATAAGGACGATAACAACGATGATAATGACGATAATTACGACGACATTAACAGCAATAATTATGTGGATTAATAAGGACGATAACAACGAAGAAAATGACGATAATAACGACGACATTAACGACGATGATTATGACAATATAACGACGATATTAACGACGATAATTATGAAGATAATAAGGACGATAACAACGATGATAATGACGATATTAACGACGATATTAACGACGATAATAACGACGATAATAACGACGATATTAACGACGATAATAACGACGTTGAAAAGAAAATAATGACAATAATAACGACGATATTAACGATGATATTTATGACGATAACAACGTAGATAATGACAATAATAACGACGACATTAACGACGATGATTATGACAAAATAACGACGATATTAACGACGATAATTATGAGGATAATAAGGACGATAACAACGATGACAATGACGATAATAACGACGACATTAACGACGATGATTATGACAAAATAACGACGATATTAACGACGATAATTATGAGGATAATAAGGACGATAACAACGATGATAATGACGATATTAACGACGATATTAACGACGATAATAACTACGATAATATCGACGATATTAACGACGATAATAACGACGATAAAAAGAAGATAATGACAATAATAACGACGATATTAACGATGATATTTATGACGATAACAACGTAGATAATAACGATAATAACGACGACATTAACGACGATGATTATGACAAAATAACGACGATATTAACGACGATAATTATGAGGATAATAAGGACGATAACAACGATGATAATGACGATATTAACGACGATATTAACGACGATAATAACGACGATAATAACGACGATATTAACGACGATAATAACGACGATAAAAAGAAGATAATGACAATAATAACGACGATATTAACGATGATATTTATGACGATAACAACGTAGATAATGACGATAATAACGACGACATTAACGACGATGATTATAACAAAATAACGACGATATTAACGACGATAATTATGAGGATGATAAAGACGATAACAACGATGATAATGACGATAATTACGACGACATTAACAGCGATAATTATGTGGATTAATAAGGACGATAACAACGAAGAAAATGACGATAATAACGACAACATTAACGACGATGATTATGACAAAATAACGACGATATTAACGACGATAATTATGAGGATAATAAGGACGATAACAACGATGATAATGACGATATTAACGACGATATTAACGACGATAATAACTACGATAATATCGACGATATTAACGACGATAATAACGACGATAATAACGACGATATTAACGACGATATTAACGACGATAATAACGACGATAAAAAGAAGATAATGACAATAATAACGACGATATAACGATGATATTTATGACGATAACAACGTAGATAATGACGATAATAACGACGACATTAACGACGATGATTATGACAAAATAACGACGATATTAACGACGATAATTATGAGGATAATAAGGACGATAACAACGATGACAATGACGATATTAACGACGATAATAACGACTATAATTATGATGATAAAAACGACGATAATGACGATAATAACGACGATATTAACGACGATAATAACGACGATAACAACGAAGATAATGACGATAATATCGACGACATTAACGACGATGATTATGACAAAATAACGACGATATTAACGACGATAATTATGAGGATAATAAGGACGATAACAACGATGATAATGACGATATTAACGACGATATTAACGACGATAATAACGACGATAATAACGACGATATTAACGACGATAATAACGACGATAAAAAGAAGATAATGACAATAATAACGACGATATTAACGATGATATTTATGACGATAACAACGTAGATAATGACGATAATAACGACGACATTAACGACGATGATTATGACAAAATAACGAAGATATTAACGACGATAATTATGAGGATGATAAGAACGATAACAACGATGATAATGACGATAATAACGTCGATATTAACGACGATGTTTATGACAAAATAACGACGATATTAACGATAATAATTATGAGGATGATAAGGACGATAACAACGATGATAATGACGATATTAACGACGATATTAACGACGATAATAACGACGATAATAACGACGATATTAACGACGATAATAACGACGATAAAAAGAAGATAATGACAATAATAACGACGATATTAACGATGATATTTATGACGATAACAACGTAGATAATGACGATAATAACGACGACATTAACGACGATGATTATGACAAAATAACGACGATATTTACGACGATAATTATGAGGATAATAAGGACGATAACAACGATGACAATGACGATATTAACGACGATAATAACGACTATAATTATGATGATAAAAACGACGATAATGACGATAATAACGACGATATTAACGACGATAATAACGACGATAACAACGAAGATAATGACGATAATATCGACGACATTAACGACGATGATTAAGACAAAATAACGACGATATTAACGACGATAATTATGAGGATGATAAGGACGATAACAACGATGATAATGACGATAATAACGACGAGATTAACAGCGATAATTATGTGGATTAATAAGGACGATAACAACGATTATAATGACGATATTAACGACGATATTAACGACGATGTTTATGACAAAATAACGACGATATTAACGATAATAATTATGAGGATGATAAGGACGATAACAACGATGATAATGACGTTATTCACGACGATAACAACGATGATAATGACGTTATTAACGACGATATTAACGACGATAATAACGACGATAATAACGACGATATTAACGACGATAATAACGACGATAAAAAGAAGATAATGACAATAATAACGACGATATTAACGATGATATTTATGACGATAACAACGTAGATAATGACGATAATAACGACGACATTAACGACGATGATTATGACAAAATAACGACGATATTAACGACGATAATTATGAGGATAATAAGGACGATAACAACGATGACAATGACGATATTAACGCCGATAATAACGACTATAATTATGATGATAAAAACGACGATAATGACGATAATAACGACGATATTAACGAAGATAATAACGACGATAACAACGAAGATAATGACGATAATATCGACGACATTAACGACGATGATTATGACAAAATAACGACGATATTAACGACGAAAATTATGAGGATGATAAGGACGATAACAACGATGATAATGACGATAATAACGACGACATTAACAGCGATAATTATGTGGATTAATAAGGACGATAACAACGATTATAATGACGATATTAACGACGATATTAACGACGATAAAAAGAAGATAATGACAATAATAACGACGATATTAACGATGATATTTATGACGATAACAACGGAGATAATGACGATAATAACGACGACATTAACGACGATGATTATGACAAAATAACGACGATATTAACGACGATAATTATGAGGATAATAAGGACGATAACAACGATGACAATGACGATAATAACGACGACATTAACGACGATGATTATGACAAAATAACGACGATATTAACGACGATAATTATGAGGATAATAAGGACGATAACAACGATGATAATGACGATATTAACGAAGATATTAACGACGATGATTATGACAAAATAACGACAATATTAACGACGATAATTATGAGGATAATAAGGACGATAACAACGATGATAATGACGATATTAACGACGATATTAACGACGATAATAACGACGATAATAACGACGATATTAACGACGATAATAACGACGATAAAAAGAAGATAATGACAA